>JAQQPU010004503.1:0-29415 GCA_029168905.1 Artemia sp. Kazakhstan ARC1039
AATGATTATAAGAGATTTGCGACTTATTAAGGGAAGAAGAGCCGTGGCTTTCAATTGCTTTGACAACCCTGTTTTGCCTTTTCTCCAAAGATTGCTTGGGATTTGTTGGAATTTCATAGTGGAGCCACTTAATTCAATAATCTTTCTTTGAAGATAGTTTATTGCAAATTCGCCACTAACCCTCGTTCAGTTTAATAGAACTTGAGTGAATGTGGGACAGCAATAAAATTATTCCAAATGAGATGAGAATGTTGTGCCGACAGCAATGATCTCGTTGAGCTGTTATAATTTAACTGTAATTGCTAAATTCTCAGCGGAGAGGACACAGAGGTAGGAGGGAAGTCATTTAGTGATATAACATCCCATCTTGGAAAGGAATTAACAAAGCCCCGGGGGAATTGTATTTGGAGTCATCAATAATAATGCGAAAATTATTTATCTACATAGTTTTTTCAATACAATGGAGTCGTGCCTGAGAAAATATTAGTATCATTGCCTTATTTCTCGAATGTAGAAGGAGCATGGTATTGGCTTCAGGATTTAGAAATAACTATGGTGAAATGCGTTTGAAATTAAGTTTAATAATAGGATAGTTTAACTTAAGTTTATTTATTTTAATGGTAATACTTTTTCTAGTCGGCGTTGATCAAGTCAACCGCACATATTCTGATAGTATGTATTCCTAAGGGACTTTTAAGGCTGGAGGACGTTGGAGGTTCTGAGATTATCTATAGACATGGTAGAGAAGCTGACATGAACCAAAAGACCATTTTCTAATTGGTGGCGATTGTGCAGTTTTTAAAAATGGATTAGCATTGTGTCACTATAAATCCAGCTATTTCGTAGTAGACCAATCATTTTTTCCGTTATTTTGTTCTTAGTTTGGAATTAAAACCAAGTAGTTAAATCAAGAACTTGAATTAAAAGCAAGTAGCTATGAACGTCAAGCCATACGCTAATTGTAGAAAAAGCCAAGATAGATAGTCCGAGTGAGTGAGATGGCTAATCTGGCATAAGCCCGTTTTAGGTTGTATAAAAATGATATCCTTTCATTTTTTAAATTTTTCCTAGGGAAGAAATAAAGAAGATAGTCATAGAACTAAGGGATGAAAGATTGGATTGATATTTACTCAACTTAATATTTATTGGCAAGGAGCCCGGTGCGAACACTCTTTTTCTGGCATCTTTAATGTCAGCGCTACCTATATGTTTATGCGTTTATTGAAAACACCTGTACCATTTTCATTATCGTCCTTAAAATGGCTGCAGAGCTGTCTAGGCTAGTTCCTCACAATCTACCTGGAATAACACCTTTAAGAAACGGCTTAAAACAGAATTCAATGAGGAGAGAATACGGAAAAGTCATAATATCCCTTGAAAACTGCCTTCTTCCCACAGAAAGACTTGACTCTACTCCTTCCTCTAAAGATGGTCTAGACCATGAAATAGAGATGGATTTGAGAATATATGGCTGTGATTTAATACAAACAGCTGGGATACTGCTGAGATTGCCACAGGTTTGTATTAGTGTGATCTATTATTTGAAAAATTTATGTTTGCCTTAGGTAAGCTAAGTTAGCCTAGGCTACTGCTCTTTGGATGCTGGGCAAAAACAGTTGCTTTTTAGAAAATGCTTTGCTAGGCCATTCCATGCAATAAAGTAGTTATTCATTCACAACTTTTCTAAGTGGAATATACTTTTACTTAATGCAGATAGCAGGTTCTTAATCTTGAACATGACCTAGCCAAATAGTTGGGATTGGTGGTAAAATTCTATTTTAGGATCTTTCTGCTTTTTTGGGAAGTAGTTGTTAGTGTATAGGTCTAGATTATTGACTATTGAGAAGGAAACATGTAAAGAAGACAATTCTTGCCTCATAGGCTAGGCCTGATAGACTATGCAGAATAGCTGGTAAATGTTTTGTTATTCATATTATTGACTTACAAATAAAGTAAACATACCACTTGATGCCTTTTTTTATGCTCTTTCCAAATATAATACATTTTTGTTGGAAATAAATTCCCCCCCCCCCCCCCCCCTACTGTACAAATTTATCCTTTTTTTTGGTAGGGGGGGGGGGGGGTAAAATTCATTTCCAACAAAAATAATTATTATATTTAAAAAGAGCATAAAAAAGGCATCAGGTGGTATGTTTACTTTATTCATAAGACATCAATATGAATAACAAAAAATTTAACAGCTATTCTGCATAGGCTATCAGGCCTAGGGTAAAAGACCTCTTTTTGGGAAAGACCACTTTTCTTTGGCATTTTGGAAAAATAGCAATGGGTTTTTGGACTGCCCCTTTTTTACTACAGTATGATACAGAGCAAGTGTAGACCCAATCATCTCTCACTAGAGCCAGCCCAGTGGGAGTAATTTGTCATCATAAATCCAATGTGTGGTCTCTGTTTTGACAAGCAAGTGAAATGAATGAAATATATATTTAATATTTGTGATTTATAGAATACAAATCAAGAAATAAAAGTTAGATTTTCAGAATTTGAAGACAATCAGCTTTCTATTAATATGTGAATAATACTGAAACACTAAAAAGATATTTACATCAAAATAGGATAATTGGTATTTACAAAAAGAGGTCTTTCTAGGTAAGTCAATAAACTAATCATTTTCAGTGAATGATCTTAAATAATTTTAATAATAACCATGTTCTTGCATAGCTTGGATTTTTAGCTATTCATTGGCCTATACAGACCTTTTCAATTCTAATTTGATAACAAGATATGAGGTTTCAAGTTTTACATAATTTTGTGCAATTGGATACTGGTCTTTTACCCTATGAGGCACAAATTGTCTTCTTTACATGTTTCCTTCTCAATAGTCAATAATCTAGACCTATACCCTAACAAATACTTCCCAAAAAAGCAGAAAGATTGTAACTAGAATTTTACCACTTAAAATTCTGCTCAGATAACTGAAATTGCATTTTTGGAGCTAAAGCCAGAGAAAAAGAAACCAATAACTGAAAACTAAGGCAAAATGTTGTTTTGTCAAAACTTCAATGGGTATAGATCTGTCATGTAGGTAAATTTCAGGACCCTCTAGAGGGAGAAGGAGTGGAGGTAGGTAACTCAAATTACCTTTCCATGACATACTTTGGCCTGTAGACCTATCCCTGAAAGTTTAGTTTTTCTAACCTAACCCCATTCCAAGATAGCCAAAAGTAGCTAAAGTAGAGTTTTACCAAAAGTTTAAGCTAACCTCTCATTTACATCAGAAATAAAATTGACCCCCACCCCCATAATGCACAAATGTATACCCTGAATTGGTATATATAGGGGTGAGGGTAAAATTCATGGTACTCCTTTATTAAATGTACTCTTTTATATCATGCAATGGAAACCAGTCACAAAAAACCCATTTTTAATGGGTTAATTTAAGACCACTATAGAGTAATGCAATGCATAGCATAGTTTTCATTGCTTATAATATTTAAACTGTTGTTTTTGGGGTTTAGGGGGGAGGGAAGGTGACTATATTAGGTCAGGTTACATATTTAATATATGCTATGCTTCCCCCTCCCCCTCCCTAATGTGCAAATATATAGCCCAAATTTATTTCTATACTGTTATATATTCATCCTATTTTATTTCATTAGCTTTAACCAAACTAGAAGTATATAAAAGAGTACATTTAATATAGGAGTACCAAATTCATTTCCAACAAATGATTATTATATTTTGAAAGAGGGTACTCCTATGTTAAACAAACTCTTTTATATAGTGCTAGTTTGGTTAATGCTAATGAAATAAAATAAAATAGGATGAATATATAATAGTTTAAAAACAAATTTGGGCTATATATTTGCACATTAGGGGGGGGGGGGTAAAGCATAGCATATATTATTATGTAACCAAACCTAGGTACTTCCCTCCCCCAAACCCCAAAAAAACAACAGTTCAAATATCATATATGCAATGAAAACCATACTATACATTGTATTACTCTATAGCAGTGTCTTGAATTATCCTGTCCAAAATGGTTTTTTTGTGACTGGTTTCCATTGCAGTATATAAAAGTCTGTTTAACATAGGAGTACTGGAAAGAGCATAAAAAAGGCATCAAGTGGTATGTTTACTTTATCTGTAAGTCAATTATGTGAATAACAAAAAATTTGTCAAATAGCCTAATTATAGGTAATACATTTTGGCTGCAGCTTCACTGGGTAAATATTTATAGCAACAGAGTATTCATTTAGGGTAAAAGACCTCTTTTTGGCAAAGACCAATTTTCTTTGGCATTCTAGAAAAATAGGGACAGATTTTTGGACTGTCCCTATTTTACTGCAACATGACACAATACAAGTTCAGACCCAGTCATCTCTCATTAGAGCCAACCCAGTGGGGGTAATTTGTCATCATAAATTCAAAATGTGGTCTCTGTATTGACAAGCAATTGAAAAGAAAAAGTTATATTTAATATTTGTGATTTATTGAATAAATATCAAGCAAGAAAAGTTACATTTTTTGAATCAGATGACAATCAGCTCTCTTATTAATACATGAATAAAACTGAAACACAGAAAGGATAGGCCTATATACATCAGAATAGGATAATTAGTGTTTCCAAGAGGAGGTCCTTCTAAGCAAGTCAGTAAACTAATAATTTCAAGAGTTTGATAGTAAATAATATTAGTAATAACCATATTGATGAATAGCTTAGATTTTTAGCTATTCATTGTGATAAACAATTTGGTAAACATATATACTAACAGAATATTCAGATAGCCAAAAAAAACTTACCTCTATAGGCTAATTAGAATTTCATCCTGAATCAAAATGAAATTCATTTCTGGCACAAACTTAATTTTTAGCCCTCTACAGACCCCCAAAGATGATACCCTTTTCTGTTATTTTATTTACAGCTTATGTACATTTCTTCCTGAATCTAAATATGACATTTGTGTCTGTAATAAAATTCCACTTTAGCTACTTTTGGCTATCTTGGAAAGGGATTAGGTTAAGAAAATGAAACTTTCAGGGATGGGTCTACAGGCTAAAGTATGTCCCAGGAATACCTACCTCCACTTCTTCTCCCTCTAGAGGATCCTAAAATTTGCCTACGTGACAGGTCTATACATATTGAAATTTTGACAAAACAACATTTTGCCCTAATTTTCTGTTATCAGTTTCTTTTTCTATGGCTTTAGTTCTGAAAATGCAATTCCTGTTATTTGAGTATAGAATTTTAAGCCATATCAATGTTTTTTTTTTCAAAATTTAGGAAGTGTATTTGCATATCTTTCACACCTTATAGATTGGGATTGAGCAAAGTTGTGAAGCTGAAAACAATTATTGTTGTCCCTCATTTAAGCAGAAGATCTATTTTGCAAGTTTTCACTTTTATAACACACATATTTTTAAAGGTCATCAAAAGTCAGGACCCTCTAGAGAGAGAAGGGGTGGAGGGAGGTACTTCAAAATACCTTCCCAGGACATACTTTAGCCTGTAGACCCATCCCTGAAAGTTTCATTTTCATAACCTACCCCCTTTCCAAGATAGCCAAAAGTAGTTAAAGTAGAATTTTACTGATTCTGTTACAGGTTCAAGTTTAACCTTAGCCAAATATATAGCCCATATTGTATATTTCCCATGTATTTATTGATTCTCAATTTTGTTGTCATCAATTCAATTTATGGGTAAACCAGTTTTTACAAGATTTATGCTAACACAGTTGTATGAGCTGTATCTAGAATAAGAGAAAAGGGTGTCATTTTTGAGGGCCCATAAAGGGCTAAACAATAAATTTGTAATGGAAATGAATGTCAAATTTTGATTCAGGATGGAATTCAGATAGTAGAGCTAAGTTTGTTTCTTGGCTGTCTGAATATTCTGTAAATATAATCATTTATCTACAATTCTTCTCAATTTTGTCACTGCTGATTCAATTTATGGATAAAATGGTTTTAACAAGATTTACACTAACACAAGTATATAGGCTAAGTTGAATATAAAATAAGAGACAAGGGTATCATCTTCAAGGGTCTGTAAAGGGCTTAAAATTGAATTTGTTAGGTTAGGTTCTACCCTAGAGCTAAGGTTGTTTCATAGGTTTATGGATACTCTGTTAATATAGATATATATTGTTACTCCCCCTAATGTGCACATATATAACCCAAATTATTCCTTATATTTCCTATATGTTCCACCACCCACTATTGTTTTTCTGGCTCCTGTTTCATCACAGTTGATTCAATTTATGGGTAAACAGGTGGAAGCTAGAGAGATGCAATGGAATAATGTAGTGGAAATATATCATTTTGGCTATATGTTTGCACATCAGGGGGGGGGGGTAAGGGCAAAGTGTAGTGGAGCTGGAGTTCAAATGCATTAGCTACAATTATTCTGCATATTATGAAGTAAGAATTGTTTTCAAAAAATGTTTCCTTCTCAATAGCCCCTAATTGACTTAAATTGAATCATCCAGCAAATAAGATATTATCCTGTAGGTGCTGGTTAGTGAGGATGTTGAGCCAATGTGTCACCTGCATTGCATTCTCAAAGCCATGGCTTGGACAACCAATCTTTGTCCATGGCTCCCTTGAAGGCCTCCACACTAGAGGCTTAGACTGTTTCTTCACTTAGGGGGTTCCAGAGCCCCACAACTATGTTTGGGAGACCTTCACCAGTAAATATAGAGATCTTTCTATTACTGAACTATGAATTAGGTGAATATACCAGTTGATGTCTTTTTTATGTTCTTTTCAAATATAATAATTGCTTTACTTGGAACTCAATTTTAAGCCCTTTATGGAACCTTAAATATACCTTTTATGTCCTATCAAAGGCTGCATTTTACCAAGTATCAATCTTTTTTCAACCCATGTATCCACAAAATTGGATCAACTAAGACAAATCAAGAACCAGAAAACACAACATAAGCATAATTTTTGCTATATATTTGTGTATTGACCGGGGGGGGGGGGGTAATATATAGCAGAGCTATACACTACAATTGTTCTGCATATTATTGTTTTAACCCATTTCTAGCCAAAATAAGAGAAGGTAGGTATCATCTTAAGGGCCCATGCAAGGCTAAAATTAAATTTCCAAGTAAAGCAAATATATACAGAAAAAGCATAAAAAAGGCTTTGATGGGTATGTTCACCTACTTCATAGCTCTGTAATGGAAAAATCTCCATATTTGCCCAATCTCCTAGAAAGATTTTTGAAGCATTTCCCTTCACTCTTCTCCCTCTAGAGGGCAGTAACCCTTAACAATCTTTGTGCTATAAAATTGAATGGTATTGGGGAAGGGCTGTAAGTTAAAAAATTTGCCCTTATTAATATAATGTATTTGTTATTGGGAAGTTTATTGAAATGTCTTGCAGGAAGAAGGGGATTTCCATGGGAAGGGAACTTTCTGGGGGAAACTTCACACTTGGGAATTTGCCAGAATTCCTATTCAAGGTTCTTTTTATTTGTCTTACTTTCTCATTCCCAGTGTGTGGAGATGTTTCAATGGAATTGTCTGAGGGAAATTTTCAGTGGGGCTGAAATTGTCTGGAGGAGTTTTTATAGGGGTGGGAGGATTTCCTGTGGGAGGAATTTTTTTGCAACTTTCCATTGGGTGAGAATTTCCAGGAAAAATTTCTATATAGAGGAGACTTCTGGCATGATTTGAAAAATAATTAGAAATCAGTCTTTTTCAAATGAAGGTATGTCAAGGAAAATTTTCCATGAACTCTGCATTAAATTTTCTGGGGAGAATTTTCATCAGGCATGGAATTGTTTGGGAGGAACTCTGTGGAGTTTTTTTTTTTGGGGGGGGGGTGGGCAGGATATCCTGGCATTATTTGAAAAATTATCAGAAATTAAATTAAAAAAAAAGTTTTCTACTGAAAGCAAGGAGCAACATTAAAACTTAAAACAAACTAGAAATTAGTCCATTTATGAGAATAGTTTTCCCCTCCTAAATACCTTGCTCTTTATGTGAAAATTTGACTTTTTGTTTTTATTTTTTTAAGAGTAAGAACTCCTTGAACACATGGGTCATGCAAGATAGTTTTTGAAAGTACTTAAAAACTTTAGCATGAAGACCAAGGTATTGAGGAGGGGTCACCTCCCTCATATATGGAATAATTTCTGTTTTTCCTTAAGTTTTAATGTTGCTACATACTTCCAGTTGAAATTTGTATTTAATCTTACTCTAAACCTACACAGCAAACTAATGAAAAGTAGAGAAAATGTTAAAGGGTTTTAGCCATCTTTGAAAGTAGTTGATTTAGATGAATGAAACTTTCAGGAATAGATCTAAAGCCATTGCTATTTTGGGAAGGTATTTTGAATTATCCACCTCTTCCCTTTTCAAAGAGGACTAACAGTTGATGAGCTAAGGTAATAGATCCTTGGCCAATCAGGTGCCAGTCTTCTAGGCACTGTCTTACCAGAATTCTACTCACCTGAGCATCTTTATTGGCTTTTTTTCAATTGTTAAGACCAAGGGACCTTTTTTAAGATGCCATAAAAAAGTCTGAAAACTATCTTTACAACAGGGAATGCTGCCCAAATAGCAAAGAAAATAGTGCAACTATGAAAAATGTAATACAAATATATAAAGTAAGCTGTATCAGGGGAATGGTTAAGGTAAAGTAATGCATTTTTAAGTACAAGACACATAAGTATTTGGGGTTGTTTAAAGTATCTTTTAGAATTTTCTAGGGCATCCTTCAATTGTCTTCATATCTTGATGACAGTTATCTATTTTTTGAATATATAGAGCTTTTCAAATCATTTATGAAATTCCTTAGATTAAGAATTCAAATTTTATTATTTGTTTGGTGAATGCTGTTTTCATGGTAATGAGCTTGATTACCTTAATCAGGGTATTAAATTTTCCTGAATAGAAGGCAGTTTCACATTGCCAAGCATCAACATCTTCATGGTCTTTGATGGACACAAAGTGACTTGGTGTGTAATCTCTTTATCAAGCTACTGACATAATAGACTGCTTAGAAATTGATGTCACATCTAGAATTGTCAATTTCTTCCTTATTTTGTTGCAAAAACTTTTCTGAAAAATACAGTACAAATACTTACATATTTACTTTGAAATTCAGTGGTAAATAGTTGTAAATTTAAAATAGAACCAGACTAGTAATTTATTATTATTTTTTTAATGCCCTATCCTGTCAAGATTTTAATTCTATAACAGGTTAGTGTTTGATTATCACTAGGGTCTGACTCAGATTTAGTCTGTGGATACTGTTACAGGAACAAATAGACATGATCCCTGGTAGAAATTTTGTATTTTATTAGGAGATTTTAATGTCTAGGTGTATAGAAATAGAGATAGATGGTACACTGGCCTTGGTAAATTTGCTGTAAGGAAAAAGCAATGGTTATAGACTTCATTAGTGATAAAGACAAGAGTATTAGGAGCTACTGTAATGACAGTGGTCAAGTAGGGTTCTGAAACAGGTGCTTTGGAAGGCAGAGGAAAATGTGTTAAATGTTACCATCAAACATACAATCACTAGTAGATCCCCAGCAATAGTAACTAAATTCTATAAAAGCCTGGTGAGACCTAGATTGGAGTATGGAATGTGCACCACTATGCCAATTAATAAAACAGACCAGATGCCTTTTGAGTCTGTTCAAAGACAAACAACTGAATGCGTTAAGGGTCTCAAAGATAAATAGTATGAATGTCAACTGCAGAGCCTGAAGCTACCAACTCTGAAATACCATCAACATTGAGGTGATATGATAATTAGTTGCTCCAGTCTGATGACAAAGACATGTTTCAACTTGCCCAGTCATCAAGTACCTGATATCATTTAGCAAGCTGTTCTGCAGCATGCCAAGACAAGAAAAAGAAACAATTTCTTCTACAATCAAATTATAAGTCTGAACCACCTAAGCAAGATGAAGGTGGGATCTATAACAATTGATAGCTTCAAATCACATCAATGACTGGGCAACAAAACCATGGCTCACTCATGGGATGCAGCAGATGTCCTGTGACCCCATCATCACTAACTGACATACACTGGATTTGTCCATATCACTATTAAGTGCAATTTAAGGTAATTTAAGGTATTGTTTTCCAGAGGAATTATCTATGGTTAGTTTTAGATTCCCATTTGACTGATCAAATGTCAAACAACAAGTGTTCAAGAAATTTTGTTCCATCCCTCTTTCTGAAGCTATAATGAAAGAAAGTTTGAGATGGGTTGGATATGTTTTACTGATGGAGGCTGACAGATTGTCAAAGGTTGTTCTTTTTGGCCATCCATCTGGGCGAAATGATAAACAGCCCATCTCTCAACAGGATGGGAAGACTAAATTGGATGAGGAGAGGTCAAAACAAAGGAAACAAAATTGGAGTTTTTTTCTTTAATTTCAGGTGAAATTCTTAATGTCTTCTTTCATCAAGTGACTGATAAAGAGTCTGGTTTTAGATTATCTTCTTCTGCAAATGTTCTAATTTATCTAGACCAAAATCTTGGGGTTTTTGCTTTTTCAATTGGGATGTATACTTATTTTCACATTGGGGGCAGGGGAGGGGCAATAGAAGCCTAAAATGCACTCTTTGTGCTCTTCCATCTCTCTTTCCACAGGTCCATCTATAAGGAGGGGATAGACCTGTCTCTGTAGTTGTATTGCTTGTTTAATTTTTAGCCTAAATTTATTTTGTTGCTAAATATTAATTAAATTAGAAAGACTTTCTATATCCATGTATTTTTTTTTAGGTGGCTATGGCAACAGGACAAGTGTTATTTCAAAGGTTTTATTACAGTAAATCGTTTGTGCGTCATCCAATGGAAGTGACTGCTATGGGCTGTGTATGCTTAGCCTCTAAAATTGAGGAAGCACCACGAAGAATAAGAGATGTGATTTCTGTTTTTCATCATATCAAGCAAATTCGAGCTGGAAAGTAAGTCTCCTTGTTTTTATTATTAGTTGTATTGCTACAGTAATCCTTTTGTTTTGTCCTTTTTTCTATGCTGCCAACTTGGTTTATTGCAAGAAAGTGGTAAGGGTAGCCTCAGTAGCTTTTATGGAAAGTTTGGATGCCATGCCATATTGATAAATATGATCTTGCTTTGGGGCTGATCATAATATTCTTGTCTTGGTAAAAAAAAGAGGCAGCTTTTGCTTGCTCTTGAGACAGAGACTACTTTATTGAGCTGAAATAGGATTTTACAGTCTATGTTTGAGAGAACTGTCTGAAGTTGATGAGCCAAGCTTTTGGTTCTTTGAACTATGTTAGTTCCTTTGATTGGAAAGCTCTGTTCTAGCAGGCATGCAGTGAAATCTAGGAGTGCACCAAATGTGTAAGAGTTTCATGACAACCAAACATGATGTCAGTAGGGTTGATTTCAGTTGGTTACCCATATTTTTATTTATTTAAGGGTTGATGAAAAAAGTGCCTTTTAAGTAGATGTATTTGAATACTGTGATATCTGCCTTCAGGTGTGTATGTAGGGGGAGGTGTTGGGTTCTCTAAGTGTCTTCCTTCAAAAATGCTAATAGTTATAATTTTTCTCTTTAATTCTTTGTGTTTCATGCACTGATTTTTACGGTTTTAACCCTTCTTCCTCCTTGAAACAATAACCGTACATATTGTTGCTGTTGTGCTAAAATGCTGTTTGTGACATTTTTACATTTCTGATATAATTGCCAGAAACCATTTTCTAACCTGTTCTCAAGGTGATAAGTAGTGGAGTATGGGTCAGGAGGATCTAAGTGTCATTGATCACATATTCCCCTGGTGGTTCGTCTTTTGAGAACAACTTTGCAAGTTATCTCAGAGGCCTTTAGGCATAGAAGCAGTGATATACCTATGTATTACGAATCTAAAAACACTGATTTTTACACAAAATGTGCAAAATTGTGCCACTTTGATGACATTGACATTGTATTTTAAAACTCTTTATTTAAGTAGGGTCAACCTTACCTTGGGACTGTTGGTGCCTTCAGAAGTACCCAAGACATCAAGTATGAGCTGCCAGCCAACCTTCAGGTTTGCTGCTGTATTTATGTTCTTCCAGTCTGGTGGAACAGAAGTGGGAGGTTACATAGATCCCTCTGGTTGCTCTGGCACAGTGTGCTTTTGGTTCTCCTTTTGCTAAACTTCCTGGTGGTTGACAATGCAAAGTGACTTTTGTGAGTCTGATTATCCATGCAGAGGACATGTTCTGAATATCTCCACTGTTGAACTGCGATGGTGTCAGTTTCTAAAAGTTATTTCATAGATGGACTGGTTTGCCATCTTCTGTGGTAAGTGATTGTTTAGTGTTCCTCAGAGGCACGAGTTTTCAAAAGCCAAGACTCACCTGCTTTGTGTCTGATTAAGGTACCATGTTTCTGCTGTGTAAAGTAGCACTGGTATTAAATTACTGTTACAAAGATATATCTTCAGACTCAGAGAAAATTTCTTAAATCTGCAGATATGATGCCATCTGGTAAAGGCGCCATTTGCTTATCCTAATCTAGTAACCACTTATTTTGCTGTCAAACCAGTATCATCATTGATGCTTCTCAGGTGCTTGAACTGGTTAACGTGTTCAACATCCTTTTGACAGCATTAAATGTACAGAATAAGAGTTACCTGTTGCCATGCTTTTGGTTTTTTTCTGCATTCATCCATGGGCTAAGATGGTAGGTCTTAATCATAACATCATCTAGTACTTCTTGAAGTCGTTTCTTGCATAACTAAAGCACTGCCTTATTGTCTGCTAAATCAAGTTTGCATACCTCAACTTTGAGGCTTAAACTGATGCTTCCTGTTTCTGTGTTCTTCAGAATATAGGCAATAATCATTATTAAAGGTAAAGGTTACAAACCAGATCCTTGTTTCACTCCTGATAGGATCTGGATGAAATGAGCTATGGCCTCTGTTCACACAACAGAGCAAATGTTCACACAACATTTGCTACCCTTATACAAAACAGTAACAATCGTCATTATTTCGAAATCTACTCTGCTTTCTTCAGTCATAAGATATAAGCGTAAATATAAGGTGTCTACCCATGATTGATTTGACCACAAGCCATACTGTTCTTCCTGGAATCTTTGATCAAGTTCGTGGAGATATTAAAGTAGCCAGGTATTGAAAGTAGACTCATGTGCCACCCATTGCTTGATATGGCAACGTCTCCATTTTTGAATAACCTGATGAGTATGCTGTGTTTCTAGTCCCATGGTACTTTGGCTGATTTCTAATTGAAGAGTAACAACCAAAGGGAGGTGCCTTAATCATCTTAGCAGAAATGTGGTCCATCCTGTGTGATATTCTCTTTTTCACTTTCTTTTCTGATCTTGGATCTCTGCGGTAGAAGGTGGATCTATGTTGAGTTTAAAGGGAATATGAGGGTATCTACAATGTCACGGGGCTCTTATGGATGCTGTATGAACACTCTTATGGAGATTGAACTTTTGCATAAACCATGCATTTTCTAAACCTTAGATATATAGGAAAAGAATATCCCTCATCCCTACAAAATGTGAATTCCAACTCTGCTGTCTATGCTAAGCATTTAATATTTGTTGTTTTTTTTATTCCAGAAGCTTCCCCAAATTTTTAAAAATGGATAACAAACATTAGAATAACAATAATGTGATTTTACTGCAAATATTTTACATTGTTTTCTTTCTCTCCCTGGTTGCAGGTATGCACATTTAGACAAAACTAAGTATTGACCTGTGGATCAATTTTTGTTTATAAATTTTATTTGGATATTTCTTTTCATAATGTCAGACAGTTTTTATTTATTTATGTATTTTAAGTATATCTGAACGAAGATAGGAGCAAACAATAGACAGATGTACACCCTAGGCTCTGTTTTGGTGGAGCCCAAGTCTTTCGTTTTTTTTTCTGTGGATCAAAAATTGATCCACAGGTTAAAACATTTTGTGGTTATTATTCAATTTAAAGTGGATATTTTTATGGTGTTCTTACATTTAGAGAGGGTAGTATCTGAACTCTTTTTGTCTACACAATTGACAATTGTAGATGCTTTTACTGTTTCAGTGTTTGCCCTAAAAAACAATAAAATATCAACTAATACATCTTGGTATTGACATGCTTTTCATAGTAACCTCTTAACTTTCCTCCATTACCCCCCTATTCAATTACATATACAATTTAACAAGTAGTTGCGTATATTATCAGGGAAAAAACTCACGTCTTATCTTTTTTCTAGGGATATAAGTCCAGTTATTCTTGACCAAAACTATATTAATCTGAAGAACCAAGTAATAAAGGCAGAAAGAAGGGTGTTGAAGGAACTTGGGTTCTGTGTTCATGTGAAACACCCACACAAGGTATGGTTTGTTTAGTACTTGCCTTGTTTCTATAAATCGCACAGAAGTAACTGTTTTTAGTGTATAAACGCTCTTCAGTATGTTCTGATTTCGCAGACCGAAACATGTTCCATGCAGTTATGAGCAATTACAGTTTGAACTTTCTAGATTGAATGGGGAAGGGTGAAAAATGTTGTGTTTTCCACAAGTAACCATGAAAAGAAAAATCTAGCAATTTTTCGATATTGCTAATTGACATAGTTTAGCTTATATTTATTGTTCAAAACACTTTCGTTTCTTTTTTTACCGGTAATTTCTTTCGATTCGGACATCTCTATTCCCTGCAGTTTCTAATATATTTTTCAATCATAAATATTTTTTGAAATATTAAAGTATTTATTTTTTATAAGTGTTATGTTTAACATGTTGATGTTTATTTTTGGCTCCATATACTGATTTATTTTTTTTACTTTGGGTGCACGTTAGGGAGGGGCGCGGGATATTAATGGCAACGTGGTATCTGTTAATTTAGGAAAATACTGCTCTTGTGAACCCCAATGTGTTTTATTTTATTGTGACTTGAAATGGTGAAAAAACAAAGTTTTCTCCACTATGTTTGCTTACGAAAAGAATACGTTACAAGAGCCTAGTTTAGTCGCTAATATCCTTTAGACAAACACAAATAATCCTGTCCCAGTCTGTATTGGAAAATTCTAAAAATTATAGGCATTTTCTGTAAAGGAAACAAATATAAGTGATAACAGAGCAACTGTTTAAATGGAAAAAAAATGTATTTTTAGGGGAATTTTTCTATTTTGGAGAAGTGCCAACCTATGTCACTCCTTCCATAAATGTTGGCACTTACTTTTGCTTTTTCTTACTTTGTTTCTCTCTTTTCTCTGTCTGTTTGTGTCTTCCTCTCCCTCCTTTCTGTCTATGTCTCTTCTTCCCCACTCCCTCTGTCTTTTTCTCTTTGACAGTTCAAATGTATTAATTTATTTGGTTAGTAGCCTCTTTATCTAGCTTCTTCTGACAAGATTGCAGGTGGCCCTGAAATAGGGAGTAAAGAAAACGTCCAAGATTGTTGACGTTTAGGTGACAAGTGGATCAATTATCTTCAATAATTAGAAGATGCTCATTTTAATTTAATTAAGGTAAACTGATGTTATAGAACACTTTATTCTTTATTATTGTTGTCATTTGAATTTACAAAAGAAAGAATAAATTTCAATAATTTTTCTGAATCAAAATCTATTTTACAGGTTTATCTCATCTTTTACAGTTAAATGATGTTTCTCGATCATGATCTATAAGCAAATTTCTAAAATTATATTTTTTTTTACCTACTACAAGTCAATGAGGCTAGTTGTAGAATCTGCTAGATAATTTTTTTTAGCAAAAAGGTAAATTATTTAAAATTAGATATTGTGATTATTCAAGTTTTTGAACACGAGATAATACGACATACGATTAAGCTTTATAACGAGAAAACTAAAATGATGTAAAGCAAATCGATGCACTTTAAAAAGGGTTAATTATTTTTATATAATACTTAAAGTATACCAGTATTTTCGCATATGTTTTATATAGACATTTATTCAGATATAAACTTTAAAACTCACTACAGGGACATACCCTCAACAGTCTTTATGGTAGGCACGGTATTGCTTATAGTTGGGTATATATTTTATATGCAATTTACCATGAAACTTCACATGGATCGTGTCTGATTCATGCATACAGTGGCTTAACTATTGTGCTTACTCAAGTTTTTTTGTATTATTCACAACCAAGCATCTTGATTGTGTAAACTTGTATATTATGTAATTTTTTGTTTTCTTTTATCTCAATTTTTAGTTTTCTCATCATGTTTTTGTGTTATTTTCTTTGTGTCAATGTCCACATGCAAGAGATAGATTTGGGAACATGTGTTTTGTTTGGAATTCATAATTGACTTGGAAACTGTTTTGTATTCTTGAGATAATAACCTATTACCACTATTTGCAGATCATTATTACGTATCTGCAACAACTTGGTATCCTCGGATCAAAAGAATCCAGGGGCCGAGATAGAGAGCTTCTTCAGCTGGCATGGTAAGCATCACTTTCATTATTTAAAATTGTGCCTTTGATATACCAAGTTTGATTTATGACATAAAATGCATAGGGGAGGGAAGATAAGGGCATCGCCGTGGCAAGAATTGAATTTTGCTCGTACGAAATATTGGAATTGTCATCCCTGTTCATAATGAAAAGGCTAGATATCACTTTCACAGAACAGTAACTGACACCTTTTTCGTTTCAATTTTTGTACGTGACATAAAATAAGTCTCAAGAAACATATTGGCTTTAATTTTTGGTAGCTAGTATTTAGCAAGTGCTCTACTGCTTCCAGGGTCTTATTTTGTTAGTAATTTTATATAATTTATAACTATGTTTAGTTTTTTAAAAGCAAGATTGGTCTTAATTGACTGGTTGATATCTATATTTAAAAAAAAGAAATGCCGAAAAAAATGAGACATTACTTATGTTGGAATAATGCTGAGAAATTGGAAACAAAAAGGGTTTTTCTAAATTAGGACTAAAAACAATTGGCATTTTGACGATTCTTGAATTGCAACAACAAAAACACAAGGAGTTGAGATTATTGATTTGATAAATGGGATATTTTACGCTTCACTTGGTTTTACATGTCTTACAGTTAGTTTTCTCATGGCTAATTCTGTGGGCGAGTCAGCGACTTCTATCAGTTTACTATATTCTTTGGGTGAAGAGTACTAAAGTCACTACTAAGGAATAACCTAGATAAATAACTAAAAACTGTACTTTTCAGTACTATATCGGTTCTCCCCAGCAAAAAGAAGTTCCACCTTAAATATCTTAATTTATTTACATACCACAAGTTAATTCTTTCTTGCTAAAGCCTAGTTAAACGAAATTGTTTAAAAGTGTCAATTTTGAAATATTCACATAGATTTATAAGTGTCTAGAAACAAGGGGTATTACCCTGTTCGTCTAATTGGTGAAGTCCTAACGCAACTCCTAAATGTCAAATTACATGCTTTGTTTCCATTTTTGCCTTTTAAGAGGCTTGATAATTTGTTGCACGTTTGACAGAATAAAAAGATAAAAAATTTCTAATTACAAAAAAGCGAACAATCTCAGGAGGTTTCTTGGCGAAATTTATCATTTTTTTTATATTGCTTTGCTTCACTGTTCAGCTACATACAATTTTTTAAAATATCTAACTATCTTTCACAACTGATAACTGTGTTCAATAAATTAGTAAGTGGATTGATTATGGTGCAAACATATGTTTTTGTTTGAAATTACATCTGTGGGGCTGAAGGGGATTTTTTTCAGGTTCAAATAGCTTAAAAGAGCTACCTACAAGGGCGTCAATTACGTGAAGGGGTAGAAGTATTCCCCCCTCTCTCTAGATTTTTTTATATTTTTACCAGGAAAATTGAAGAAAACGAAGTGCATTCCCAGGTTTTAAGGATATATATTGCCCTCTTCCGTGTATTTTTGTGAATTAGCGCCACTGGTTTTTAGAACTGAGCAGCTAGAACCGTTTTAAAACTTCTACTTTGTCTGAATTTCCTGAGTAGTTAAGCTTGTTCTTGCCAAGTAATTGGCCACAAGATCAAACTTTGAGGGAAGGGGTGAGGGGCTAAAGCGACTAGTGACAAATGATCTGATTTTTTTTTTTCTGGAGCCTATGTGACTAACACATAGATTTCTATGTATGTAAAAGACGAAATCAGATTGGCTTCCGTAAAAGCAATAGGCTATGCTAAATCCAGGAAATGGCTCAATTTACGCTGGAAGTTCCCATTCCCCTCTCCCCTGGTGCATTGTGTGAGGTGGACTATTATATTTACTGCTTAGATTTGTTAAAATAAACGGGTTGTCTTCAAGCCCTCGAAAGCTGACTTACAATTGGAAAGGAAATTCATATTTTTTCTGTTTGCAGTTTAATGCTCGCAGTTCAAGTCTTAAAGATATATTAGGTGGCTTTCTTTCCAGTATTAATTTTTTCATCTTGTCTAATCTTTGGAAGGAGTACCTTTTCTGGCTCCGTTTTTTCATCTCGATTTTTACCTTAGAAATTCCCCTTTACAAACCCGTTTCCTTTCCCCTTTGAGTAAGTGCATACACCACCCATACCTCTTTTCGTTGTAGTAGAGCTACGTATTGCCAAGAAAATACAGATTTAAACGTTTTAATTAAGAGTCCTAACTGCTTAGAGTGTGCCCACATGCACGGGGGATAGAAGGAATAGTACCTGAAAATGTTCAGATAAAATGTTAGACCGAATTTTTTCGGTATTTTCACTGAATGCTATTTGTTTAAATACACTAAGTATCCATTGCATCGGATTATTTGTCTCTAGCCACGCATTGCACTCCTGGCTGAAGGCAGGAAGTTGGGAAATCTGTATGTGTTTCTAGGCGAATTTTTAACCGTGCAAAATAGACGAAAAGCCGGAATAGCTTTTTTATATGAATTCGTTTCAAAACTGCAAAATTTGTTTTTGAGGCTTATGCATTCCAAAATTGTTGTCACCCGAACAGAGACAATTACCCACTTGGCGTCCCGCGCGCTATTCAATCGAGCCAGACCCAGAATTCTTGAAAAGGGTATAAACCAGAAAGTCCCAGCTTTCTCAGTGGAAGGGACCAGACCCACCACAACCAAAAAGGGTGTGACAAAGTCAATCGATGGTGAAGATCGATTTTCGATGCTACAGATATCGTGCAACATGATCTCAATCCTAGAGACCAGACAGTCAAGCAGGAATACTGTTATTGTGTCCTTCGGTGTATGTCCTAAACCATTCGATGGAAAAGGCCAGCCACCTGGGAAGAGAAAAACTAGATTTTTCACTACGACAACGCGCCCGTGCATTCTGGATTCAGGAAGTTTTGGCTAAATATAAAATTATTGTGCTTCCGCAGCCACATGTAGTTACTGCTGTTTTTGAATTACAAGCCCAGTTTTTAAACTTCCAAATCACGCTTCATATGGCGACAATAATGGAATTCTTATCTTTCTCATTTTCGTGTGGGATTGTTATTCTAGCAGAGACAAACTAATTTTAGAAGAAATGTACCAAGTTTGCGTTCTTATATTATTTGCGTATTTAAAAGATAAATTGCTCGTCTGTTTATTAATATTGGATACAAGAAAAGCTATATTTTAAATCTAAATTATTCATCGAAAAAAATTACATTCTTATGCTATCTTTTAGACACTGATTACTAAGGAAGTTCGTCTTTTTTTAACTTCATTAATAAAATGTGAGCTAAAGCGTTTTAAAAATAATAAATTTACATTACCGAACAAATTACTAAAATACAATCATGGTTGCGTGACAGGAGTATGTATTTCTATGAAAGAACTCTGCTGATTGTGCTTGTTGGCAAATTCGGATTATTTCTGTCATAGCTTTTAAACAAGCTGTAAATTTGACAAGTTTTTCTTATAACTTGAGTCAATAACTAAATGAAGAAAATACTCCTGCAAGATCGGATTAACTAAAATCCAGATAATTATTGATACCAGTTTTTCTTGAGTTAATTTGAATAGCAATCGAAACAAGGTTCTTCAACAGTTTGTCTTTTCGTAGGAATCCCTTATAGTTTTCATGCTAGACGGTCTTATGAGCCAGTTTTGCTTCCCATTGATGATCGCGACTGACATTTTTTTCGTAAAGCAGTAGTGCCTAATTCTTTTCACGGCCCGAGCCTTATATCTACATAGATCTCATTTTTTAAAAGTATGTTGGGTGCTCTCACTTCTCAAAGGTACATGTCATACCAGATCTATTTTAAAAGCCATCTATCCTTACGTGTTGTCATACTCATTATTAGAAGTTTCGGTGTATATCGTAAATCAATTGGACTGCAGTGATTTCTATGTAGAATTCACGTGCTAAGCCGCTGGAAAATCGGAGGTATGAGTTTGAGATTATTAGCACCGCTGGAAATTTCTTTTCTGTGCTAATTTCTAAACGGTTTTTCTTCTCACCTTGTATTTTTGAATGCTTTGAAAGATTGCCCTTTGAAATAATAAAACAAGTCGAAAAGGTACTGAAAAATAGTATCTTCCTGATTCAAGATCATCTAATTGGAAAGTTTTTTTTTTTTTTTTCATTGGTTAGCATTGGAATCACCCTCTCAATTAGGTATATAAATTTGGTTTTCAAGTTCCTATTCCATAGTGTGACAAATCAAGTATCGAAGATATTGGAGTTTTTATAACTACGAGGCGTGTTTTTTAATTAAAGTCCGTTTGATCGTTAGTACACAACGAATGATTATTTAAAAAAAAGTAAACTTATTTTCAAAAAGTACATACTTTACTCTATTTAACAACATAGTTGCCAAGTTTTTTGTAACACTATCATGCCTCTCAACTAATTTTAAAGTAACCTCTGAATAAAAACTTGCCGCCTGTTCCGCTAACCAGGAATTCACTTCCGTTTTTACGTCGTCATCACAATTGTAACGGTTGCCCCTGAGGTGTTACTTGAGATGGAGAAAAGGATGGTAATCACTCGGCGCAAGATCAGGACTGTATTGTGGGTGATCTAAAACTTCCCAGACAAAACTGTCCAACTAATTACGGGTCTGACCAGCAGTGTGAGATTTTGCATTGTCATGAAGAAGGATAACTTCCTTTGTCAGCATGCCAAGTTTGTTTTTGTTTTTTTTTTCATCTCTGCGGAGTTTCCTGAAGTTTAGGCAGTATGCTTCTGCATTGATAGTGGCTCCTCTGTTGCATGAAGTCGACAAAAAATACCATGCCTATTCCCAAACACCGACGCCATGATTTTGCACTGGGAGAGAGGATGTTCGGCCTTCAAATTTTCAGGGGAGTGTGTGTGTGTTTCTATTCCATGTTCTGTTGCCTTGATTTGGGCGTGATATGCTAAACCCATGTTTCGTCTCCAGGTCAAGCGGTTGCCGCCTTAGTGGCAACCGTTAAAAAAATGACGATCTAAAAACAGCAGTGAATTCTAGGTTATTGGACCCAATGGCAAGTTTTTATAAAGACCTTACTTTACAATTAGTTGAGAGGTATAATAAGCGTTTTATAAGGTATAATAAGCATTTTATGAAAATAAATTTACTTTTCTGAAATAATCTTTCGTTGTGCACTTTTGTTCAAACGGACCTTAATTAAAAAAACGCGCCTCGTATATTTAACGTAGAATGGCGTAATTTGGATAGTGGTAAGACTGACGATGGCTTAATCAGAAGATGGTGCTAAATTATTCGTCAAGTATTAATAATTTAACCTTGCTTTAACTTGTTAAAAGTTTTAGCAGTGGAGATTGTAATATTTTAATGAATATTTGAGGTTTTATTTGTAAGGGGTGTGATAAATCTTGTTCTTATTCCTTTTCATTGGCTTGCCAATTAATTTTGATCGAATATTGAAGAAAAAGTTGTTCAAGAAACGATTTTTTATGGTTTTTTTAACGCAATTATTTTTAGCGGATGTCGCCTTTATCATGGTATTCTATTACGTTCTTCGATTATGTAAAGTATAGGTCTATGGGAATTTTCTAAGTATCTTAGTTTCATGGAAATTGCAAAAGAAGCTGCCTTTTGTTTGGTAATTTCAACAGTGTAGAGATATTTTGAAGTGTTTCGTAATGAACCAGTGTTCTCTAGACTTTGGACTTTGATTTGACTGAAATTTGATAAAGTAATTCATACTGGAGATTATGTTTTTTTTTATTTTTTTTTCTCTTGTTTATAACTCTTAGGTCTTGACACCTGTATGTTGAATAATTACTAATTTGCCTTTGGTTCTCGCCGTCTAGACTGCCTGGGCGAGGACCGAGGCTGAGTGAATAGACCAGTCGGGCAATAACAACTGGCAATCATCTCTTGGCAACCCTGGACAAAAGACAGCATGACACGGAGAAACCAATTCCGAAGGAGGAGATCACGAACTCCACTGAAGCTGGCTGGAAACTTTTTATTTCTTCTCTTACTATCTTTCTTATTGGTACGGATTATGCTCTTTCCTAGTGGTAAAATTAATGTAAAATGATCGACTTTTAGCTGAGCTATTATGAATATTGTGAGATTCTGTTGTATTTTTCCTGTATTCTTACTTCCAAAAGAATATTACAGAAAAAGAACAATAGTGACTATAGTATATAGAGAGCCTTAAAGAGAAAAAAAGGAATTAAATGTGAATATGAATTTAAAAAATTTTGAAAAATAAGATGGATATTATTCAGAAGATCATGCAAAGAAGGAGGGATGAAGATACATAAAGCATCTCAAATTCTCTGGCTTTTTCAGGTCCTTGTCGAATTGCTCCAAAGGCGAAAAACAACCGTTCACATCCAGGGGACTGGCCAAGGGGTTTAGGGGGTTAACCATTATTGTTTCTTTTTCTTTTCAGGAACTACATGAATGACTCTTTGCGTACGGATGTTTTCCTTCGATACAGCCCAGAAACAATTGCCTGTGCAGTTATCTATCTAGCTGCAAGAGATGTGAAGCAACCTCTACCCAAAAATCCATCATGGTACCTGATATATGACTGCAATGAGTCGGACTTGAAAGACATTTGTCTTAGGATTTTGAAACTTTATAAAAGGCATAAGGTAATCAATTGCAATTTTCCTATCTTTTCCTATCCTATCAAAACCTGCGATTGTTAATGGTAATCAAAGCCGTACCCTGGATTTTTTTCGGGGGGGGGGGGGGGTGTTTTTACAAAAAAAACAAAAAAAACGGGGGGGGGGGGTTCTTACCCCCCCCCCCCCCCCGGTTACGGCCTTGATGGTATTAGCCAAAAGGGCTGATTTCCATTAGTAGCAAGATGCTTCTGTTCATACTTACTAAATTAGTAGGACAATGAATGCCGTCTTAAAACAGAAGGAATATCGTTTTAGGAAAGGGAGAAAATAACGAAATGTTCTAAATTTGAAGATCATCGTTTTGAGTGTCGTGTTTATCACGGACTAATGTCTTCTCAGGAGCTCTGTTCAACCATGCTATTCTGGCTCATTACAATTTTGAGGGACCCGTGTCCAACACGCCTGGAACCCATAAGATGAAAACGCTTTATTGTTTTGGTGGGTTGAAAACGGAAAACCTGAAAATGGTTTTATCGAACTCGCTTAAAACACGCTTCAAACCTGCTGCCTGAAAACACAACTCAAAACAATGGTAGTAATCTCAACTGCTCTTGTGACCAACGAACCATTTTGAAGAAATTCTTATAATTAAAATGGCCTCTGAATTGGATGTTTCTACACCCCGTATGCTGATAAGATTTTAGTTATAGCCTGAGCTAATACCTATTTGATTAAATTCTGCCTATATAACAAACACAACGCCACTTGTCTCATTTTCGTTGGAAACACGACTTCAATAGTGTCACAGCAAGAATTATTTTCTTTGACTAAAGAGTTCCGTGAGTTCTGGCAGTGGATCACTAAAAATATGATATTTTTCCACCAAAAAATGTATATTCGATATAATTATGACTTAAAATGGGTGTTTTGTTAGAGTTTTTATATCCTGTGCTAAGGGTCATGACGTGCAAGTTAGTGTACTATACTGTCCCAACTTTTGTTCATTGAAATTAGCAAAAGTGCATACAAATTTCGAATTGGAACGAACTTGTTTTAACGTGAAGATGGTGTGGTAACTCTACACAATTTAACTAACTAATTTAAAAGGCTCCTACTATTCAACGAAAATCAGCACTGATAATGAAGCACAAAAGAAATACTATTAAGCAAAACTAATAATGGAACGAACCCTATAATTCCTGTCGACAGATAATACTACTTGTACTACCACCGAAAATAACGAAGTGCAGCAGCAAGCCGCCCGAGGCCGAAACAGCTGCTCGTGCTTCTCCCCATCCTAGTCTATTCAAATCTTCACTCGTTACCCCATCCCATTTGGGAACAACCTGTTTTTGTTTGGCCCAGATGGATGTAAAAAAAAGCACAGTCTTTGGCAATGTGTTACCCTTTGACCGTGAAATTTGGGCCAACCATCTGATACTTTTTTTCATTATAACATGTAAGATCAGCTATTGTCCTATACCTTATTGTTTGACAGGCGGTTAATCAAATGGGTACCTAAGACTATCCGTAGACAATTGCTCTGGGCACCATTTAACAAATCATTTGGCCCTTTCGAAGTGCCTGCACTTCAGAACCATTACCGTGTCTTCCGATATTTTAATCTTAGTTCAAACACTTGTCTTCTACTACTAACGAAGACTTACCAACTACTAATCTCACCTCCTAAATTAAGCGCAGCATATTATTCTTGTACATAGCAATTATCACTTTAATTCTCTTATCTGGTATACTATACAAGGACAAGACTCGCTAAAGCTTGTCGGTCAGCTGAATCAAATCCCTGTTCATAATCTGTAAAGGGGTCTAATGGTACAATCACTTCTCAGTTAATCTGAGGGTGAGAATTTGGTTGACTTATCCTCTCCTTTCCTAAGACGACATTGATCGTGTTTTCAAACTTTTTCCACAACATCTCTTAGTTTAAGAAATGTCATCATGCTAAGTTCGGTAATTTTCTTCCTACAAAATTCAGGCTACTATCTCTGTAAATGCCACACTAACTCTTACCACCGCTCTTATAAAGGGGTTTAATGAAAGTTTTCCTAATACCAATAGGCATTTCATTTTTCCAAAAATCATATTTACAAACATAAGTGATTTATCTCTAATTTTGCAATTACCACCCTATCTCCACCCGTGACCTTATTTTAATCCTTTTAGTACTTTCTCTAAAACTTCCAAAATAAATGTTGTTTTACTTCCAAATTGACGATTTTTTTTATTATTCTTGTCTATCATTTCCTAAATTTTTATCACGGTTTAAAAAATCTCATAATGTTCTACCCATCTCTCTTGAATACTTTCTGATCGCTAATTGAGGCCCTGTTCCTATCTTTAACTGTTGCAAAACCTGGCTGACTAATTGCTCACAATTTCTTTGCATTTCAATACAATATCTAGTTATTGAGCCGTCTGACTGCACTTTCCAGATCCTCGGCAATTTTACTCTTGGCCTTTATATCACATTTCCTTAATTTCCGTCTGACATCGATAGGTTAGGGAGATATTTAAATTCTTCCCAAGATCGTTTCGAAGGACCACTTAGGATTGATTAAATTTGGTATAATATTTAAAACTTCACTACGGTGCGGAATAGAAACATTCTCTGATGATTTTTACCTATGTTTTGAATCGGGTTTTCAATCAAAGTCGTTTATAGGGACCGACATATTACAAAAACAAATGCAACATAAGAGCGCTAATTTTCATTTTGGTACGATTCTAGATAAAGAGCTGTTTGCCATTTTGAAAGCTAGTTAAGCTAGGTGAATAAAACTTACAGGAAATTCTTAGAAATGGACCTAATGCGTAAATGAGGCGTAGACATGAGGACGATTAAAAAAAAAATTGTATATATGTATAGTTAAAACTGGTATAGGTCCACTTCACCGTCATTTTTGTTGCGTTTTTATAAGGTGGCTCACTTCATGTCATGGGGTCGAGAGGTGTTATGATCATTCCGATAGCTTTATTTATGGATAAAACATAACCTAAAAAATCACGGCATTCTTCGCTCGGGACAATTAAGAAAGAGGTACATTCCGTATTTCACGATGTCTATAACAAGAGACCCATGCTTGTTCTTTGAACCTCTTTAGAATCGTTATCAACAACATGGGTGCTTCACTGTCTGTGGATTCGGCAAAGTCAATCATTTCAGCTATGGACAATATGAGATCATCACGGGAATTCTGCGGTAATATTGCATTGCTTCGATTTAAGATCTGCTCGGACAGTAATAGAGACACCAAGTCCATCAGCTGAGGTCTTATTTCCTGATGAGGATTGAAAAATACTCAACCAGGACGTTTTAGGGGTTTAGTGCGTTCTATCACGTTTTGAGAAGAGATTTTTTCAAGTACATTAGGATTTCTATAGTTACTACAAACTTATCGTGGCATTAAATTACCTGAGACTGATACCTTGATGAAAACTCCTCCATTATCAAGAGACTCCCTAAATATCTCATTTTGTGATATTAGTCTAACTTGATCCATACAGCTTTTCTCTTGCCCCCTTCGGGTTATTTATTAGAACTATTCTAGGGTGCGGTATATAGAAGGATAAATTTCTATTATGGAAGGGAAAACGTTGTTTTTTTAAAGAATAATTTTATTCGTCTCAATTGGAATCTTCTAAAACTTCGATACTTTTATAAATTCCGCTTTTATTGTGCACTTGTCATGTTTAGATTTATTAAAAAAAAGGAAACCTAATTTTCTGAAATATACAAAGCACCCTATTCCAATCATTACGTCCCCTTTCTACCATACTCTGTATGTCTATTGAATTAATAGTAAATATTTGTTTTAGATTGATCCTGATAGATTAGAAAGAGTTGTTACGAATCTCCAGAAAGCCTATGCCGAGGCTAAACAGAGGTCACGAGGAATGCTTGCTGCTAATTCTAAACAAGGAACTCCGACAAAAATGAATGGTGAGGGTAGTGGCGAGTCTTACAGCCCAATATTGAGAAGAGAGAAAAAAGAAGATGTTTATAAGTAAGTACCATTATCAACATTCAGTGAATTAAAAAAAAAAACCAGAAAACTCAGGGATGTTAAGAACGTTGGGACGTTGATGAAATATTATGATCGTTCTAATGAACGTTGTAATGTTATGAATCTTGCTATGAACGTTGTTGACCATATTCCAGCTCACTAGCGTCTTGATGATTGTTTCCTAGTAGACTCCGTTACTCCCTAATCACTGTCTACTTAAACTGTCACATACTTTTTTCGAAATCTCTATAACGAAAGATAAATTTAGATGTACAGTCAAGCTTTCTTGAATGGAAACTAATCCTAGTCGCATTAATGGCCATAAAATGTGTAATTTCATTATAAAATTTAGGCGATTCCTGGTTATGCTTAAGAAATGAGGGACTAATCTAAACTAATAAGCAATTGATGCTGATGTCGCCTAGATGAGTTATATTCATCGATGGTTTTCAGCCTGGTAACTTTGGTATCACGCTTTTTATTCGTATTTTGAAAAAGGCCTTCAGCTTATTGTCGAAGCCGGTATTCGCTGCTTATATTAAAAAAAAATTAACTTTCAAAATAGTGGAGAGGTAAAATATGAAAATTGAAGGAATGGAAATGATAGAAGCGAAAATAATTTATCTCTGTCGTAAGACCGTACCAAGTGAAATTTAGTTTGAAGTAAAATTTTATGCAGATATGAAGATATTTACCCTTTATTTTTAAGCATTGCAATGGCATCATAGACTTTCCTTTTTATTTGGAAACTTGATCGATGTGATTTTTTTTTTTTATTTTGTCCGTCATAGCAACGGGAATTGGTCCTGAGAAGCTACCCGGGTTTCATGGAAGAAGTTTTTTTGTAAGGGATATAAATATACCTTATTTAAGGGATTTTAAAGAACACTTCGGAACTTATCGATAAGCTAATCCATAATTGACATGTGGTTTCATTTATCTAGAACTCAGGCAAAAATGTATATTCATTCTTTAAACTGGTCGTATCTGTAATGAGGTTGCTGTTTTTTTGTTTGATTATCAAGCGTGCTCCTGCCTACTTCCTTGTTTAAGTAAAGGTTTGACTTTCAACTAAGTTTCAATTAGGTTGTTGTTTTGGAAGTTAATGTACTTTGTTTGAGCTAAATCTCGAAAGGTTGGGTTGAAAAGTATCCTTTTTGTTATAAATTGAACGAAGTTTTATTAAACTGTAGTTGACTCTACTATTATTGTAATGATACAAAGCTACTTTTATTATCGCAGTACCTCATGGGATACTGGGATTTGGATTTTGGCATCCAAATCCAAAACAGTGTTAAATTACCGTTCTTTATGGATCATGTCAGATTTACCTCCAATCGGTTCTAGTCCGAGTTATCTAGAAGCTTATCTTGAGATAAGCTTCTAATGATGGAATATTATATCTCCTGATAACTGGATAAAGGTAATCAGCCGTCTCGGGTTGTGGTGCGTTACTCGTGTTGCCCCAATCTTCCTGAGCAGAATGGTAAAGCATAGTGTAAAAAAAAGACAGATGTCTCGTCAAAGTGCCTTTGAAGCGACTGAGAGGGTTTCGTGTGGCTATTGTAATAGAATGTTATTCACGCAGCGCGAGTTTTGCTGGCGCTTGTGTTGATGTAAATACGTGTTGGCCGTCTGTGTGACCACTAGGTAGGGGAAGTGAGTCTAAACTATGAAACAAGCTTAACAGACCACCATTTTTCGAGAGGGTACTCTTGGGGCGATCTAGGGGACTGCCACACCCCTATACATCCAAGTAAATGTCTTGGATATTGCCAAAAAAAGGTTGAGACATATTTGACAATGTGCTGAATTCCTGAGGCGGTCGATGGTAGATTAGAAGCATCTGGCCAAACATTTTAGAATCATATAGTAACTCGCAGTTTTCTTAACTTTACTGATGTATCCATTTGGTGATCAAGTTAATGAATTGTTCAATTGCTTTTACATTGATGTTTGTTTATTGTTAAGCCATCTTGCTTGTTAGATGTAACGTTTATTGCAGATAGAAAACTGGTCTAGTAGATCTTGTAGCGATTAAACAGGTTAAACTTGGCCGAATAAATTGAGTATGTCTTGGACTTCGTTAAAAAAGAGAATTGAACGACTTGTTTGCCTGTTCTATTGGAAGGGTTAAAATTTTTGCTTGGCTCCTATGATAAATTGTAACGGAGATCAGCACCATTGGTCTAGACTAATAAGTCTAGCGCCGTATCTTTACCCTTTTTTTTTTTCAAATTATGTTGGATAGTCGTGCCTTGTCTATCTATAAATGAGTTCAATTATCGCAGGAGGGCGACATATCTACATACAGAATCATTTACTTTTATGAGTTGGTAATATTTATAAAAAGGAAAGCAACAAACTTTATATAAAAAAAGGCTGAGGTTCCAATGCTTACTGTATGTAGGTGGCAACTAACTTCTTAAGGTTTATGTTTCCTGTGTAATTTTTTTTTATGCTGTTTTTCTGCTCTCCTAAGGTCTTAATATATCAACGAAAAAAAAA
>JAQQPU010004503.1:39071-50946 GCA_029168905.1 Artemia sp. Kazakhstan ARC1039
ACAAAAAATTATTCTGAAGTCATTACATGTAGTTATCATTTGAATCATTGGAGGTAAACAATGAAGTTGCATTATGTTTTGTTTTTGTTTTGTTTCGTTATCTGGTATCACTGTTTTTCATACTTCTCTTCTTTATTTCTTTTTTTTGTCTTATTTTCCTTATATAAGTTTCCTTTATCATTTGTGTTAAATGTAGATTAATTTACTTGTGGTCTTGTGTTCCTTGGAAAGGCGCGCCTATGACATGCTGTGTTTGTTTTGCTGTAAGTTTTGTTAATAAAATTTAATCATAAAAAAATAATAATGTTAAATTCACACATAAAAAATTGGTTCTCGTATTAGGCTTAAGGTTTTGGGTAATCAAAAATGGCAACAATGTCTTTTAAGTTCGTGTTGTCCTATCATACGTGGTTGAGCTTTCTATTAAGATAATGTAAAGTTGAGAAAAGTGAGTATAGATTAATCCATAATGTTTCTTCTTCTTTTTTTCAGATCTAGACGAGGAAGCTCCCGAAGAAGTAGGAAAGAACGCAGACACCGAGCTGAAAGAAAAAGATGAAAGTATCAACCTCGTATGATTAAACTATTATGTAACCTCCCTAATCTTAGACCTTGTTTTATTTTATTATTACAGTTACTTACTGATTTTTTAATCCGTTGTTGTTCTCTTAATACGCCACTGACGCAATTCTACTCATTGTTACAAAGAGCCGATAGAGACTAGAAAAATCGAAGTTGAAAAGAAATTGTTGCGTAAAATCCATGTGTCAATTTCAAATAAGATGAAAAGCCTTTTGTAAGCATAGATTTATTACCTTTAAGAATATCAGATAGGCTACTATATGAAAGATATTGTAAAACTTTAGCAGTTAAACTGCCATTAAAAAAAAAATCGCGAAATCCATGGCCCTTGCGTTTCTTCTTCTCCTTCTTGCGCTTCTTCTTCTTCTTTTTGTATATAGAGTATAAAGGCGTGTTATAACTGAGTTCTGTAAATAAGAAGTACTTCGGTGTGAAGTATAATGACTTGAAGCATCTTTATCACTTGGAATGGAAAAACAGCCAAAATCACAAATGTTTTGGTCTTCCTAGTATGTTCGTTGGACGTATTTATGAATACTGTTTTCTAAGAAAATATATTTACAAACACATGCTTTTGCTTCCTTTTTTTTTATAGAATATACAATTGGGGCGTGTACAAATATATGGCCCAACTGGATAATCCACAACAATTTTTCCTAATTTTTAAACTTATATACATCTTTTCAATTCTCCAATTTTCTCGTATATACTCGTAGTTATTACTACAAGTTAGTACAAATTACTCGTATATACTCCCGTTGTTATGAATAATAAAAAACATTGAAATTTTACAGTTTGAGATGAAAGATGCTTGCTGGAGTCGTTCATCATTAAATTCTGTCGTTTTTTGCGCGCTTCTTTAGATAGGTGAACGACTAAAAGCCTTTTACTAAAACATAAAAGAATAGCACTAACCTTATTTTTGTTCAACACAAAGTAAGCACTTGTGCAAGTATAACTTTCAACATGAAAAATTGTTTATTTGGCACAAACTGCTAGTAAAGTAAAGTATTGGTGCCCGATAAACTACTACTACTACTGTCACCTCAAGACAGAGCAAAGTCATTTGAGGCATAAACCCTCCCTCTACCCCGTTCGATGACGTCCTAATTTTGGCTTTGCCCCAAATAAAATTTTGACCGTCTATCATGTGTCATCCATAAAACATGGCCATAAATATCTTGCCTTTTCTTTCCTTATGGACCTATACGGTTGAATTGAGCTATATATTTTGTACAGCCAATTTGATTTATATACAGCCAGTCAAACGAGTACTTGAACCTCTATTTAGGTAGTTAGCAAACATCTTGTATTTCCTACTTGAAGTTTTTGAAACACCCTCGTTGCTGGACTATAATTGACAACTACCATTGTAGGCACATCTTGGCTCGAAGGCTCATCCTCCCATTCTCCACAGGAAATTAGAACTGCCAAAAAAAAGTCTGCTTAAATATGGACATCAAATCTTTTTTTTTCTTTTTTAGACATAACAACTAAAAGACAGTCTGCAAAAACAACTAAAACAGTCTGCTTCAATATGGACATCAAATCTTTTTTTTTTCAATCATAACAACTAAAAGAAATACGTTATTGTGTTGGGGGGCTAAAGGATAAATGCACCAGTGGCACATCCATCAGTGGCTCAGCTAAGATTTCTGAAGAATGGGAGGTGGGGGCAGTGTCAGTATGGGTGCTTTTATTTGGTATGATAATTTTTCATGTCTTGCCCCTCACTTTTTCTTCATGAAATAGGGGCTGTACGGATCAGGTTTTGGCGCAATCCTCTCACCAGAACCGAAAACTGTTGCTTGTTACTTTTATTATTGTACAATTTAAAAAAAAAATCCACACTTTTCATTGGAAAAAAGTTGTTTCCCATTTACAGACAATTTTTTCCACGGGTATAAGTGATTGTTAATTCCCAACCTTAAAACCAGTTGATACAAGAAGTTATGTTGTTTTACTTGTTTAAGACTTTTCAACAGTTAATGGCTCAACGATTCTATGTATGTTTATACTAGTGATAAACCATGCTTACATTTTTCCTGATTCTAAGATTTTTTTTTTTCTATCGGCATAAGTGACAATTACAAGACTTCAAGCAGTCACCGGGTCAAGGGCGAAAAATAAGAAAAATTTAAATTTTTGGGGGGGATTTTAAGTCATACTCTTCAAGAAAGTGTAAGTAATATTACAATTCCAGCTTGGTGAATGGATAAATCTTGAAGTAATGAATACAGTGATGCAAGTATCTTGTCCTTCCGGTTGAAGCTGCAGCCGTAAGCTTGTCGCAAATCACGTATTTACAGGGGGGCATAAACCTGAAGATAATAACATTGAGAGCTTGAAGATAACCCTTCTGCCTGAGCCGCCTATTGAATTCAGTTTTTTCATTTCAGAATAGCCGACTAGCTTCTTTTATTTTCAAACATGTAGGTTCAAGATCATGTATGTTTTTCTGTGTATATTTTATAAGCTTAAATTTATCCTTAGAGATAATGGTAACAATCTTGCAAAATTATTTAATAATTAAATGTTGACGAAGTAAAACATAAGTTGAAGTAAAAGCTGCTTAGAAGATAATCTTTAGTGAAGACAAGGGAGAATATTTTTGCCCCTTACCCCCAGGGAAAAAATTAGAAGTTTCTTTCCCCCCCCCCCAAAAAAAACTGAATGTTTCTTCTTCAACCATTCTTCTTAGGGTCTTCAAATCTAATTTGGAAATTGACTGAAAAAGTAAAGAAAATGATTTTGTTATGCTGTAAGTCCAACGTAGTCAAGAAAGCTCTCTTTGAGAAATTGGCAAGGGAGTAATCTGTACTATGAAGAAGTTTCATTTTTCTGCTAAATGTAATTCCTGTTATATATCACGTATTGAACTCCGATAGGGGTGGCTTCCCCCCTTCCTCGCCCTTCACTTAGAAATGTGTGATCGATTGAACCAAAAAAGCAACCATAACTCAATCGGAACTTGTTTTTTGGTAGTTTTTAGTTTGTCATGATCAATTGTCGTCATTTTAACTCTCAATTGACTATTTAGGCTGACATACAGAAGTGTGGCACTAACCAATATGATGAGAAAAAAGGGGCAAATGATTTTAGTGACCAAGATCAATATTGTGATAACTTGTCGATATTTTTAACAAATTAGTTAATCCGTTGGAAGGGGGCCTCTTCCCATACTTGACGCCTCTTCTGACCTGTACTAACTTTCGAAAGTAAATAAATTTTAGCTGAATATGCTTTATATATTCCCGATCTCAAGGCTTACAGTGAGTTTAAGGTGACCAAGAACATTCTACCATCGTCTCAGTCCTCTTGATCAATATGAAACAATCCTTGATTTTCATGTCATGCAAGCCAAGATAGTCATGTTATAAGGATAAATAGCTAAGAATCAACCCAGATAAGCAGGCATGTAGCTTCGGTTTTAAGTTTGGAGGGGAGTGGGGGGGGTATAAAGAATGTGCCGACAAAATCGCCCAGTATGTCAACAAATGCGGACACATGAGCTAAGTTAAACTGAAAACATAAGCTAAGCGCCAACACCTTGGAACTTCAGGGAGAGATCCCCCTTAACCTAAAGCCCCAGTGGCATCATTTCAGATGGAATTATGTTAAGAAACTTGGAATAGGATGGATAAGCTATAAGTAAAAAATTGAACGTCGTTGTTAGAAAATTAGATTTACACTAAAAAAAACAATAGTTTTGTGTTATTTTGCATAGGAGAGAGAATGATCAGTTTCCTCCTGGTGTTTTCTCATCTCATCTTCAGCGACTATATAAATAATCAGGTTTATTACTATCAATGGAGTGTATCTACGAAGGGAGATCTGAGTTTCCTTTTGTATAATAGTAGCTTGTGATCATTGTGTAGCTCAAATTTTCTACAAGAAAAAAGTGTTGAAAAGTATATATATTTTACTATATTGCATCGTTTGGCACTTCTAGGGAGGGGAGGGGGCTGTAACCCTCCTCGGTCGGTGTACCAGACCTTGACATTGAATGTCGAAAAATACCATTTTTGAAGGCTTAATTTTGAATTTAGTCTCCAATCTTTTTTTCATAAGTTGAAATATGTTTGATAAATAACAAGCGTTAAAAGCAATTTATAGCTTGTACATGTGCGCATACATTGAAACACAGTGTTGTACTTCTGGTGAGCATAAGTGTACAATTAGGCCAGAAAACTTACCAACAAATGATGCAAATTTGCTTTGAAAAAAATATGCCATCCGTGGGAGTCCAGCCCACGGGGGCTCTGAACTCGAATCCCACTGAAGGCATATTTTTTATAACCAATTGTTTTTCTTGTTTTCTTTTTTTATCTTGTGAAGTCTTATCCCGTCGATTCATATTTCTGTGACCGAATTCTCTCTTCTTCTTTTTCATTCTGTGAAGTTTTATCCCACCGATGCCATATTTTATAATGCAATTTCTCACTTCTCTTTTTTTTTTCTTTTTTTATCCTGCAGAGTTTTGTCTCACCTATGGCATATTTGGTACTGGTGCATTATATGGTCACTTCTAAAAAGTCAAGTTTGGTCAATGCTAATGAAATAAAACAGGATGAATATATAATAGTTTATAAAGAAATTTGTGTTTTATATTTGCACATAAGGGGGGGGGGGGGGGTAAAGCAAAGCAAAAATTAAAAAAGTAAACCAAAAACCCAGGTCTTCCCCCCCCCCCCCGCTAAACCCCAAAAAGTAACAGTTTAAATATCGTAAACGCAATGAAAACCACGCTTTGCATTGCATTTCTCTATAGCGGTTTCGTGCAATTAACCCCTCTGGCGGGTTTTCCGTGACTGGTTTCCTTGTACAATGACCATATAACGCACCAGTACCGCATATTTTTTATAAACAATTCTCATTTTCTACTTGTTTCTGTTTTGGGAAATTTTATCCCCCCCCCCCCCTCGCCCTGATGGCATATTCTCATAACAAATTTCTTGCTTTTTTTCTCTTTTTTTCCTGTTAAGTCTTATCATACCGATGGCATATTTTCATAGCCAATTTCTTCCTTTTTTTATCCTATGAAGTTTTACCCATCAGTCGCATATTTGCCCAATTTCTCACTTTTTTTGTTTCTTTTTCATCCTATAGAATTTGCATTTTCTGGGGTTGTTCCTTTCTATAATTAGCGACTAATTATGAATAAGCCAGGGTTATCCCCATAATATTTATTTGTTGTTCTTTTTGGCTTCCGCTTTTATAAATACTTGTTGTAATCTTTTTCTTCTCTTTTTACCAACCCAGAGAATCTTTACTTTGTTCTCCGTACTTGGCTGCAAAGGCATTTCTTTGAAGACTATGTATATTTCATCAGATCCAGGAAATCGATTTAAATTCACAGGCATGGCGTCCTAAAGCTGCCAAAAATTAATTTTTTGTGTTTGTTTTTGTAATCATGTTATTACACTTAGATTGACAATAAATATTTTTACATTTTCGTATTGTGTGTGCATCCTTGAGCTCAGGCCATTATGTTTACCATATATCGTCGCGCCAGAAGTAAAGAGCCTCTAACACTTTAATAATTGTGGGATAGCAAAAATACATTTTATTGAACTTCATGCGGCAGCCTTTGAACTGTGGATTGAAATGAGAAAAATGCACACTGTCTAACCTAATATTTTGGCTTCGATTCGGTATAAAGGAGAGTGGGATTGTTCGAACGAGAGTGAATCTAGCGTAGCACTTCTTTTCCTACAGCTCTAAGAGTCGCCAAAAAAATGCAGTAGACTTGACGTTCTGTGTTCTGCTTGAGTATGTAATTTGGTTAACTTTCTTGCAGCAATCTTGGAAATATTGAGGAAAAACTGAAAAGCCAAAATAAGTCGTCGCGTCTCTTCTTCCTTCGAGGGTTGATTTGTTCTTTATTGCTGGTCGTGTAGCTGTCACATTGTATGACACGTCTAACTTGGATATTGTTGATTTGGTTGGGTTTACAGTTTTTATGTAACCTGTTGTTGTTGAAGTGCAGATGAGGTTACCTACAGTTGTTGATAGCCTACAACTATTGGTAGCCACAGATGCCAACAGTTGTTTAATGGTGGAACTGGTTCGAGTAACCGCACTGGAGTGTGTTTGGACAGTGTGTGAACCAACCCAAGTGACTATTTTGCAATTATACTTATGTCCGTTCTGTTTTGTTTTTGTTTTTCTAATTTATTTTCGTTTCTAATACAGTTATTTTTGTGTCCCGGGTTTATTGAAGGAAACAACAGCGGGCCAAGAAATATGAAGAAGCCAGCAAAAGAAGGAATGAAGGAGGAACGCTGAGACGAATTGGTGTAAACTTTGGCATAAACAGATCTATGCTTCTGGATGCACTCAATGCAGTCGATGAAACAAGCTTCCACGAGTGCAATTCTATATCAACTTTGAGACAAAAGTGAATCATGATATACATTTATGACAGTGAATACGAGAAGAAACCTAGCAACTACTTCGAACGTCTTCCATTATTAATCTATTGATGAACGACTAAAGGCGCGCAGAATTGTCCATATTCTTTTGCTACTGAGAACAAAATTTTCCACCAGAAAGTTAAACCAATTGAACCACCGCTCAAAAACTGTCTTCTTGCATTCGTTTAGCGGAGTTCATGTATTCATTGAAGAGATTAAATCAACAAGTCATGCGAGAGCCTCTGTTCACAGCAAAGTTGATGTGCAGACGTTCTTTGATAAGCTGCTTGATGTCTAAGGAAAATTCGAAGAGCAAATAACACGCAAATGCATCTGGAAGATACAGGCATGCCTACAGTACTTCCATTGCCTTAAGTCCTAGCGCCTAAGGGGAAAAAACCTTGGCACGTGTCTGCAGAAGGAGATCAAAACATAAGTGTTGTTTTTATTTTCTCGCAAGTGTGCCCGAAGTAATTGGCCTTTTGGTTTTAATTTTTTCCATCGCGGAACTTTGTATTTTCTGATTATTATACTTATCCTTGAATGCTATGAAATACATTATAGAAATCACAAAACCAATCGAAGAGATTCCATTCATTCTGCTGATGGACATCGACGGGATATATCTCGATGTCAGGATGATTTACTATCGTAATAAAAATTCGTTGATACTTTTGACATTTCTGCCTTAGCAAACTCATGAACTCCGGCCATTTGACGTGGACTTCTTTTTCCTTTCAAGAACGCTCCAAAGAGATTCTTCAATTAGTAGCTACAGTTGCATCCCGATCAGCACATTTCCCTTGACGGAGGAGGATCGCTTACTAGAGAAACTAAGTGATTTGCGGACAGTATCGGCTTTTCGAGCCACTGGGATTTTACTTTTGGATTGTTGCTTATGTCAGCAGGGGGCTTTTGCACCAGTGCTAGTGATAGACAAGCTATTAGATCATGCAATCAGTTATTCGAATCCTCCATTGCTTGCCAACCCTGAGTCTGGTCCCTCACTGGCTTTTTTTGATAGGTCGTTATATTCAGTTCAGTCTTTCCCTTGAGTTGATGCCACTTTTATTGCTTCGCAGGGGAATTCTGAACTGCAGCAAAACTTGCGTTCTGACAGGCACTTCTAAAAAGACGATATCGCAGCTTGAAATTAAAAAAAAAAAAAATCGAAGCAATCTTCAAAGAAATGCAAAAACGAGCGACTCTTGAAGATGATAAAAGATAATCGAGTTGGGCCTTATTCCGATCCCAAATGAGTCAATGAATCCTCGTTTACGTGTCTGAGCACTCGTTCGTAATGAATTGGGACAAAAAGTCCAATCTTAACACAAATCGCTTTAGGGTTGATGAGGGGACAGCCAACCTCACATTCTGGAACAGTACTTCTCGTATACAAATAATTTCTTCATACACGGGGGGTTGAAAACGGGACTGCCACCCTCATATGGGAAATAAAATGTCTGATATACAGGGTTTTTGTACGGATATTTTTTTGTTTTCTGGGTTTCTGTTCTTTTTGTTTTAATATCTCTTTACTTCCATCGACCTTACATGCCAAGTACCTAAAATGAATAACCTTTGTGGGATATTCAGCCTTTTTAGACCTCTAAAAAAAAAAATTCACTGGCTTGGCAACTAAACATTGCTGTTTGTGACTGAATAGCGGAACGTATGTCAATATGTTTTACTCAGATTTCTTAGTCCAATTGTGATTGAGACCTGATGTAAGTTTAGGCCATTTTAATTAAGGATTTTAATTTATACCAGTCCTTTTTCAAGAATTGTTGCAAAAAAGTCATAACTGTAGCGTAAAGAGTGGGGGCTTGAGGAAGGGGCAGCTACCCTCATAAATGAAATAATACGTCTCACATAAGGAATTATTATACATATATTATAATTACATATATACATTATAGTACGAAATTTCTGTTCATATTAAGTTTTAGTATTGCTCTTTATTTTCGTTTGAATAAAACTTGTTTTTCGGTTAAACTTCGCTCTTAAAGAATTGGGACAAAAATTCAAACTTTAGCTTAAAGAGTGGGGGTTGAAAAAGGGGCAAAATCTCTCATTTACGGAGTCATTTTTTATGACCTTCAGAATATTTGCACCGGTTTCTTAAAAGCGGGAATAGATACTCATAAGGGCGAATGGTTTTGATGAAAATTTTTTCATCGAATTCACCATGTCAGGGAACCTTATCGTTGAAGTTTGAGGCCACTATCTAAAAAAATGTAGAATTTGCATTTTTTTTTTCTTTTCTGAAAAGGATAATCATGGATCAATGTTTATTGGTTTGTTTTTTGTTTGTTTTTTCAATAGATTTATAATTTTAAATAGATGCCAGATCTCATGTGAAACCGCTTGCAAAACCTGAGCGGGTTAGGAAACAATCTAAGGTGGCGGATACAACAAATGCCGGGGGTTGTGGTGATTATTTCCTTTGAAGAATGCATTGGCGATAACAGTAATTTTTATAGACTAAAGCAAATACACAGGCTTTAACAAAACACTTTAGGAGAATGGTAAATCGTCATTCACAGAGGGGGGGGGGGGGTAGTCTGCATGTTTTGTTTTCCTTTTTTATTGATAAATCGCTTTTATATTACTAACTTTGACGTTATCATTATCTTTCGTATATAATTTCTTAGACCAAACCGTCATTCAATTAAAACAAAAGGATAGTATAGAAAAATTTTAAAAATTATTTGGTTAGAAAGTAAAGAATAATGCTTCAATCCACTAAAAGTTTGAATATTTTGGCTCTACTTCCGGGAGCCTTGATCGCTGGATAAATGAAAACAAAATAACAACAAATCTTAGTTGAGTCCAACGTGGTAGATACAGAGGCGTCAAATTAAGGGAGGCTTATAATATTTTCATAGAGAAATTGAAGCTTCCTTCAAGACCATAAAAAGATAACTGATCTGAAATTCACAGTTCGATTTTCTCAGAATTCAAGAAACTACATTTCAAGACAATTCAAAAACAGATTTCATGAAACAGCCATTTTCAATGAACTCCAATTTCAAAGTTAATGCGTTAACCGGAGGCAAAGAAGAAAATGCTCATGGAACTTGCAAAATCCCGTGCGGAATGGCGTCTATTAACAATAATACGTCTATGTTTTTTTCCTCATGGTCGATTGTATCGAACCCACGGTCCTAGAACATTGGGAGAAGGCTCATTAGAAAAGAAGTTGAAAGTCCAACTAACCTTTCTAATTAGAAAAAAGAATGTGACAACAAAGTGATGTCGTCTGCCACTATATTGGCGACAACAACGATTTTTGTACAAAGGATGCAAAAACCCACCGACGGAAAATCCTGAGCTAGCCAGTGGATAAAAAATAGTCGGGAAACTATGTATTGAGATTTCTATTTTACGAGTCAGATGGTGGCACACTCATTCCAAAAGATGCAAGTTGTCCACATGGCCGTCAAGTATGGGGGACGCCCCCACCCAATGGTTTTGGTCACTCGGGGAAAAAAATAATTTGGTAAAATCGTAGCGCTTTCCGCTACGATTTTTCCGATGCCATTAAAATTCGTTGTTTGATTCAACAAAGACCACGAAAATACTGACATGTCATTTACAGAAATTTTGAACTTGGTCGGTAAACACAGCAGTTTTACCGACTCATGCTGTGATTTTGTAGATGGCGCCACAACTTTATATTTGGTTATATAAACAGCATTAAAATAGTAACATGATGTGTACCGAAATCTAAATCTTGGTTGGTAAAAGCAGCAGTTTTACCGACTCGTGCAGTGATTTTACGTATTGTATTCGAAACGGACATTATGCTAAATTTTATTTGCCTAACAGTCGGTAAAAATGACCAGTCAGTCAGTAAAATCTCTTGCTCCCCCCACCCCCAAACATTTTGGCTAGTAACGACACTGGTTGTCCATACAAAACAAAAGATTAAACAAGGTATTTCTTCGATTGAAAAGTGGATGCGAGTAAATAAATTGAAACTGAATCACAATAAGTCGAATTTTTGATTTATGGTAGAATTACTGGACATTATCCATGGATTAATAGTATAGAAGTAGGTCACCATACTATTGTAAGATCTACTAGTACTAGATACCTTGGTGTTATAATTGATGAAAGCCTTAGTTTTAAAGACCATATTGCATCTGTTAACAGCAAATTGTCTCGTAATATTGGTATTATGCGTAAACTTAGGTATCTTTTTCCGTGTGAAATTCTGAGAATGTTGTATTTTTCTATGGTTCACCCATATCTCATTTACTGTTGTATGGTTTGGTCGAAAACTTTCGTAACTCACCTCCATCCGCTCTGCGTAACACAGAATATGGCAATTAGAGTTCTTTATGGTAATCAAATTGACCTATTTGCATCGGTGAGGCATCTTTACCGCGAGTATAAAATTCTACCGTTAGCAGGAATATGTGTATTCTATAATGCTCTGTTTATGTTCAAATATTTAGCTTCGGAGTTACCATCATGTTTTTCAGGAATGTTTAGTCTTGCGTCTACTGTTCACGATCATTTGACACGATCTTCTCAGTTGATGCGAAGACCAGCTATGGTCACGTCTAGGTCTAGGTTTTCAATTCGCCATGTTGTTCCGTTAGTTTGGGAGAGTTTGCCAGAGGATTTGAGGAATGTTGGGGGTTTGCAGGATTTTCGTAAGTCGCTAAAGAACCATTGTTTTGATGTGTATATTTTGAATGGATTATTCCACGCCACTTAAGTTTTGTTTTTGAGGAGGGTTTAGTTGCAGCTGATTATGATTATAATTATTATATTTTTGTTGGATGTTGTTTGGAGGTTCGTTGGTTTTCGGGTCCGGTAAGTTGAGCTCTAATTATGTTGTTTTTTTTTTTTGTTTTTTTTTTTTA
>JAQQPU010004504.1:2960-16418 GCA_029168905.1 Artemia sp. Kazakhstan ARC1039
GTTACCCTCCATTTTTTTGTGACTTAAAAAGGGCACTAGAACTTTTAATTTCCGTTAAATAGAGCCCTCTCTCGATGTTCTAGGACCACTGGGTCGATACGATCAACCCTTGGAAAAAATAAATAAAATAAACACGCATTCGTAATCTTTCCTCTGGGAAAAAATACGAAAGTCCACATTTTTGCAGATAGGAACTTGAAACCTCTACATTAGGGTTATCTGATACGCTGAATCTGAGGGTGTGATTTTCATTGAGATCATTTGACTTTTAAGGGTTGTATTCCCCTTTTTAGAAAATCAGTAAAACTTTCTCAGGCTCGTAACCTTTGATGGGTAGGACTAAACTTAATGAAATTTATATGTTTGAAATCAGCATAAAAAGCCAATTCTTTTGATATATCTATTGGTATCAAAATGTTTTTAGAGTTTTTTATTTTTTTAAACTCTAAAAAAAAATTATGGAGTTTTTTTTCTGTTTTTAGAGTTTCGGTCACTATTGAGTCGGGTCGCTCCTTACTTACAGCTCTTTACCACGAACTATTTGAAAAATACAAAATTCCACATTTTCGCAGATAGGAGCTTGAAACCTCTACTGTAGGGTTTTCTAATACACTGAATATGATGGTGTAATTTTCATTAAGATTCTATCAGTTTTAGGGGCTGTTTTATCCTTTTTTCAAAAATAAAGCAAATTTTTTCAGGCTCGTAACTTTTGATGGGTAAGACTAAACTTGATGAAGCTTATATATTTAAAATCAGCATACAAATCCGATTCTTTTGATGTGTCTGTTGGTATCAAAATTCAGTTTTTTAGAGTTTCAGTTAGGCCTACTATTGAGCCGGATCGCTCCTTACTTACAGTTTGTTGCAACGAATTGTTTGAAGACAAAAATCTAAGTTAAGATCTTCCATTTTCTCCAATAGAATAAGCTTGTCTGTGATTGTTAAACATTGATATATAGCTGTAGATAATGGTATGGAATGTAACCATTTGATACATTTTTGGCAAACGGTTAGTTTTCAATAATTTAAGGTGAAAATTTGACAATTTAATTAAGTAAAAATATAAGTCTTTGATAGTTAGAAGCGAAAATGATTTTCTATAAATAAAGAGTTCAAGAAGTCCTTTAAAGTATTGAACAAAAATAAACTGTAGGCTCTGATAATGTGGCAAAAAAGTTTTCAAAATATATTCGGTATGAAGCTAGATATAAGATTTTGGAAATTATGAAGATAAATTTTTGATGGACGTAATACCTAGTGATTTGAGGAATCTTTGAATTAAATCCATTTATTAAAAAAAATTACAAGATTGGCTAAAAAATTACTCCCAATGATTAACCAGAAAATTATTATATATTTGATGAATATGTGATGGGTCTGAAATTAGAGATACTGAAAATTATGATGGTGAATTTTGTTAAAGGCATAATGTCTAGTGGTCTCAAAAACATTTAGGTTAAACTACGTTTTTCTTATGTAATTAAAAATTAATGACATTTTAAGTGAATATTAAATTAGCGATTTTGTATGTGTTTCTTAGCTGCTTTTTTTTGAAAAAACTAAAGTTGTCGTTAAGTTCCACCAATATGCCCCGACTAGGATTTAGCAAATTATTCCATGAATAAATTATTTTTACTTTGCTTGGCTGTGGGTGTAAAACGGTGATAAAGCTTTATTACAGGATTTAGAATATGATTTGATACTTTAAAAATAAAATGAAGATTTTTGTATTTAAGAAGTCAGGTTAGAAGAAGAAGATTTTAGAAGTCATTAAAATTATTGAAAAATTGTGAGACTGTGGATTCTGATGATATGCCAAATGATTTTTTTTTAACATGGTGGATACGAAGTTGTTGATAAAATATTGAAAATTATGAGGGTATATTCAGTAAAATTGAAGTATCGATAAGAAAAATATCGAAAGTTTTAATCTTAACATTAAATGAACTTTTTTTTGGAAAACCAGAGTAGTCGTCGAGACCTGGCGATTCCTTTCAAATAGTGCTTTACGAATCATTCCATGAATAAATTAATTTTCCCAAGCCTAACTATGATCGTAAAACTACAAAAAAGGTAGAGAAAATTATTATAGAATATGATAGAAATTTTAATGATTTAGAAGTAGAAAAGGACCTTTATATGATGGGAAGAATTGAGAAGTTATTGAAAATGTTGAAAAAGTAAGCCTGTGAGCTCTGATAATTTTGCCAATTTGGTGGAAGCGTGGAGGATATGAAGCTGGAGATAAAAGATATTGAAAACTATTTAGGTGAATTTCGATAAGGGGGTAGTAATATATTGTAGATAGATTAGTTAGCAGGATAGATAATGCATCTCCAGCCTCTCTAAACGAAGATAAGCTATTGAAGGCAGTATGCCACGACTGCTTGAGTAATAATAGAAATGGTTTTTGGGCTAGCCAAGCAAGAAACGCTGTAGAAAGTTGTGAAGGGGGAGGAACTTTGTTTTAAGGTAAGGCTTAATAAGGAGGAACCAAAGTGGATGATACTAGTACTGATAATTTTTTTAACACTTGGTGACGTTGGAAAGTATCTGGGAAGGGTAAAGTCGAAGATAGGCCTATAATTGTGCCCAATGTGTGGAGATGGAAAGGATGACTAAATTCATTTTTGGGTTTTTGTAAGGAATTAAATAGGCTAATCTGAGGAGTGAATTTTTCCCAAGATGATATACAAGGGGAAATGGGTAGATGTTTTATTAAGGGATGGAAGTTTTATAGGGATTAAGAATTTGGGAAAATTTCTGGATACAGGTCTGATACTCAGGGATACTTTTCTGCAATTTGTTTGCAACTTATTTGGATTTATGGCTCTGTGTTTGCTTTAGATTTAAAGACTGTTTTATTTTTGTATTAATCATGGCCCATAAGGGTTTTTAGTTATAAATATCATACCATAGCAGTCTTAGAAATATAAGAATTAACAGTAGTTCTCGCTCATTATAAGAGAAATTAATAAAATATTAAAATTGAATTTTAAAGAAACTGCCTTTTCTGCTGTAAAACCGTAATTGTCGATAATATGTTCCAATTTCTTTGAAATAGTGCTTAGCGAATTATTCCATGAATAAATTAGTTCTTCTTAAGCTTTGCTGCGGCTGTAAGAGGGCGATAAAACCCCAGACAATTGTATAGATAAATAGGAGAAACTTTGTGGAGAAATAGGACTATAGGAGAATATGGTGAAGTATCAATATAGGGGAGATTTCGACAATTTAGAAGCGGAGAAAGATCTCTGTATTAAATGAAAATTTGAAAAGTAATTACAATGATTGAAAAAGTGACCTTGTAGACTCTGATGGTATGACAAATCAAGTGGATGTGCAATGGATGCGAAGTTATAGATCAGATACTGAAGGTAAATTTCGATAAAGGAAAGTACCCATTAATTTTAGGAATGTTTAAATTAAACCCTTCTTTTTGAACATAAGATAACAATAAAATTCTCAACAATAATAATAATGATAGAATAAAAATAAAAGTAAATTATAAATAGAATAAATAGAATAAAATATCAACAGAATGTAAATGAAATATAAACAAATAAAATATAGGCCCTAATATATAGAACATAAATAAAATACAAAACAGAATATGAATAAATATAAATATGATAAGAATATATAATAGATTATAGAATACAGAATATAAATTAAATATAAATAGAGTGAAAAAATAGACACAAAAAATAATGAAATTTAAAGAGAAGGCTAAATAATCCGTATTTTTCTTTTGAAAATTCAAAATTGTCATTGAGATCTGCCAATTCCTTCCAAATATGGTTTAACAACATATTCTATGAATAAATCTATTTTTCTAAAGCTTGGCTGTGACTGTAAAAATGGAATGAAGCTACAGGAAATGGCCTAGAATAATAAATAATTTATTAGTGACTGAACCGGAAAACTGGTACTTCACATCTACAACTACAAAAAAAACTATAAAACACTAAAAAAAGAGAAATAAACACAACAAAACCAGAAAGGAGAAGAAAAAAAGGAAAAAAAGACTACGAACTAAATAATAAACATATCACTTTAGAAATCAGCTATGAACATTGTTCAAATCGGGTCGTATCAATAAGAAATTAAATCACTAGAGAACCAGTAAATTTACAAACACTAAGGAAATATAAATCGAAAGAAAATAAGATTAACAACTCATTTAAACAATTTATCAAAAGCGAGCAAGGAAAAAATAAGTATTACATTCAAAGAGGACGTCAGGAAATGGCATATAATATGAAAGAATTTCTGATAATTTGTAAGCGAAGAAATACTTATGTCTGAAGGAAGAGTTTGAGAAGTCATTGAAATTATTTTAAAAACGCGAGCCTATTAATTCTGACGGCGGGGTAAATTAGTTTTTAAATGTGGTAGACAAGGCCGTTACCAGGGGTGAACTAAGGGGTTTGACCCCTTCCAAAACTATTCTCTGACTCGTAAAAACGTAAAAAATGAACATAAATAAATTTTCGATGTGTTTGTGTTATACCCCCCGCCCGGAGGAGAGTCTTTTGTAGCCCCCCCCCCTGGAAAAAACCTCCATAAGACCTTTGTGGTAGATATGAAGCTTTAGGTAAGACTCCGAAAATTATGAAGGTGAATCTTTGATAGGGGGCATTACCTAATAGCTTTAGGAATAGGAACCTTAAAATTAAACCCATCTATAAAGTTTTATAAGAATGATTAAAAAAATTGTAAATCGGACAATGAATTATGGTTGAGTTGGCCTTTAATAACAACAGTTTTTGTAACAAATGATCTTTTTAAGGTATTCAGAACACGATAAACAATAGCATAAAGGAACTTTGCTTTTCAGTGGTTTTCTATTAGGGTGAGGAATCACAGTATTAAAAACAAATGACCTGTAAGCACCTGCTTGACAAGTTGAAATAATGGAGAATGGATACCTCTGTTCTGTATGCCCAGTATAGGGGTGGGGATATAAATCTCAGTTTTCCAAATCTGTATCATAACCCCTTTTGAATTTATACACCTTATGATACAATTTGCGTTTTGCTTTATATTTTCTTGTTGAAATTTTCCTATTCCACATCGTATGATTTAAATTCATCCTGTCCCTCTAAGATTTTGGTTAATTTTACCGTTGAGTAGCCGTTTTAATTTGGCTCAATGCCAAGTCGTGATTTGCATAGCAATTAGAACTAAAGTAGTAGTAATGCCTTAATCTATTTAAGAGGGACCCACCCCTTTCGAATCCCGATCCGGACACTTTTTTTAAGCTTGTAAAAGATGTAAGTGTTAGGCCATTCCCTGTAAATTGGCAGTTATCCAGTAATATTGATGACGAAATCTTGCTTCAGTATTAGAAAAGTGTTCAGTGTGTCAACAACGAGGATATTGTAATGGATACATTTACACTGTTGGATATAGAAGGTAATAGCAATAGTGAAATGGAGCCTAGAGTCCCTAAATTAGCCGTGGAAATTACAAGGGGTTGCCAACTAACCCTAGAATGTGACAAGATGTATGCAGGATATGTTATATCATTAAGCAAATTCAAGCCGGAAGAAAAATTATACTTAGTACCAAAAGTGAATGTATTGCACATACAACGATTATAAGACGGATAAAACGCATTAGAAAAATATATTGAACAGAACAAATAATTGTGCATTGTCAGTTTAATACATATATACTGATATTTAGTAATCAAAATATAAATATTATTTGATTTATTAAAGTTATAGAAGTAAAAACATTTATATTTTTTTCAGTAAAGTGCAAATTATGTTCTGGCCTTGGGAAGGCATAGGGATTTTGAGCCCAACTTATGTTAATTTCTGCTCGTTTTGAGTTTGACTCGGTTATTTATTGTAATTTCTGTTCGTTTTGGGTTTCATTTATTTATCGATACTGATTTGTGGTAGTTTCACGCTTGGTAGGTTATTTGATTTTATTTTTGCTAATTTTTTGTTTAATGGAGTTCTTTACTTTTCTTTGAAAAACTTTTTTAGTGGAAAAACTTTTTTTTAATTAATCTGTAAAAAGAGAGTAAGTTTATTACTAGCGAGATTCTTAGTCTTTAATTGGCGGTGAGAGTGTAAGGATTAGAAATGGCTGGAGTGGCTTGAGAACCAAAAAATCTTACGGAATCTAGGAAAATTAGAAAAGTGGAGAATTTTAGATGATGATTTAATCCCCATATTTGGACTATTGCATGAAAGTTTTACGCCGTGGTCCATGTGTTGTGAAGTTGTTGTGACGTGTATTATTATGGTATTTGGGTGTTGTAGTCGTAGATGCCTTTATTCTCCCTTTAAAGGGGAGATAAACTCTGGCCCTAAGGTAATTAAACTTTGGTAGCGTGCCTTAGGCTATGACCAAACTAATGAGGCGTACCAACTGGGTATGTTTGAGGGGCTAAAAGTAGATTGTAGAGAGGTTGTCTAAAATACAATACTTTTATTCATTTAACATATAATAATAATCAGATATATACTTTCTAGTGGAAGTGGCTGTCCTAAGTAGACCACAAGTCTCAAAAACTACAATAATATATAATAAGATACTTAGACACTTACAATGATAAGACAAGATTCCAAGGTATTTCTAAAAACAACGGACCAGAGGTCAGTCGAGCATACAGTTAGTATCAGAACACCCCTTCCGATAAAATGTATCTTTTGCACATTTTTATCAACCACACCTAACCACGTAATCGCTAGGAAGTGGTAATTTCTCAATTTCCCGTTAAACAGAACTTGGCAGGATATGTTCCTTATCTTAAAAAGTGGTATTTCAAAACTTCATATTTGCGTCTTATATATTTTTACTAAATTAATAATTAATTAAATTAGAAAGCTTTACCACATATGTATTTACTCAATCTATCGATGTATTAATTAAAAAAAACAAATTATATTATGAAATATATACAAATTATATAAAAAAACAAGTTTTTTTAAACTGAAAGTAAGGAACGAAGTTAAAACTTAAAACGAACAGAAATTATCCCGTATATGAAAGAGGCTGTCCCCTCTTCAACGCCTCGCTCTTTACGTTAAAGCTTGACTTTCTCACAACTCTATTTTTTCAAGAATAAAAATTTAGCGTAAAGAGCGATGTGTTGAGGAGGGGACAGCCCCTGTCATATACGGAATAATTTCTGTATTGTTATTTCTGTATAGTATTGGTTAATGTTTATTGGAAAGCCATTTATCATAAGACTAGTGAAAGTAATATGCAAATTTTGTTTCACTTAATAAATAAATAAAACAAAAGCTGCATTAACTAAAAAACGATCAGAAATTAAATTAAAAAAACAAGTTTATGTAACTGAAAGTAAGAAGCGACATTAAAACTTAAAACGAACAGAAATTATTCCATATATGAAAGGGGCTGTCCTCTCCTCAACGCCTCGCTCTTTACGTTAAAGTTTTTTATTGTTTTAAAAAATAAAGTTGTAAGACAGAGTCAAACATTAGCGTAAAGAGCGAAGCGTTGAGGAGGGCACAGCCCCTTTCATATACGGAATAATTTCGGTTCGTTTTAAGTTTTAATGTCGCTCCTTACTTTCAGTTAAAAAAACTTATTTTTTTTATCGAATGCTATAAGAGAAGAATTAAAAAGATATAATATAGGGTCTTCCAAAAGTCTCCTAACATTTTTCTTGTTGAGGTAGTAACTGTTTATTTTGGCCAAGTTGGAAAGCTTATATTCAATAAAACATTTGATTATGGCTAAACTTGGATTTATGTTGCTCTAAAAAAAGTAGACTTATACACTTTAAATTGCAAAGCGACTTTAATTCTTAGAAGGAACCAATATTATGAGCTTATATTCAATGCTATTAGGTTGTATTCGATGAAACGTTTGGTTAATGTAACCCTAGATTCGCATGGGAAAAACTGCTGCGATAGACAATTTTACCAGGGGACCAGGCTCCGCTCGTTGACAGTTTTTTTCATCTCTTTCGCAACACGACTTCAATTTGTATTTGGAAAACCTTTTTGCATATATATACTGACAAACTAGTTATATACCGACAATTAGTTACTAAAATTTTTAGTAACTTAAAGTAACTAATATTATACACGCCGACAAATTAATTACTTCAAAAACGAGCTCCTTGAAATAACTCATTTTCACGAGGTGAAAAATCAATGTACATTCACGAAGAGAAAAAATAACATGCTACTAGTTTCATGAAGAAAAATTCAGTATGCAGTAGGTTGCATGAATATGCAACCCGTAAGCATGCAGTGAATTCTTGAATAAAATTAGTTTCATGATAAGAAAATCAATAAACAGGTTTCGCGAAAGAAAAAACAACTTGCAACAAATTTCACGACCATAAATCATCATGCGACCAGTTCCATTAACGAAGTCAGTATCGCGAGGAGAAAAAACAATGTACGAGTTTCACGAAGAGAAAAATCAGCATGCAACAAGTTTCAAGAACAAAAATGATCACACAACGAGTCCTACGAACATGAAGAGTTTCCCAAGGAGAAAAAATCAATGTTAATTTTTACGAAGAGGAACATCAATATGCAACGAGTTTAAAGAGCAAAATCAGTATGCAACAAGTTCCACGAAAAAAAATTACCACACATCAACTTCCATGAAGAAAATCAGTTTCACGAGGAGAGAATCAATGTAAAAGTTTCATGAAGAGAAAAATCAAGATGTAACAAGTTTTACGAACAAAAATCAGCACGCAATAAGTTTCAAGAAAATCATCAGTTTCAATGAGGAGAAAAAATCAATGAAGAAATTTCACGAAGAGAAAAATCCGGATGTAACAAGTTTCTTGAGCAAAAATCAGCACGCATCAAGTTCCATGAATAAAATCAGTTTCATGAGGAGAGAACACATCGTGCAATATTCAAGAAGAGAAAAATTAACTTGTCATAAGTTTCACGAACAAAAATCAGCACTCAACAAGCGGAATCAGATTGAAGAATGGGAGGGGTCGTAGTAGTGACGAATCCGGAATTGAGGGAAACGTATTTTTTTGTTTTGTAAGAAGTATTTCGTATTTTGTAAGAAGAATTTGTGATCGGTTGAAATGGATGCATTGAAGCCTGGTATGATTGCCTGCTTCTAGACATTTTTAATATGCCAACTCAAACTCTGACTCCATTCGCCAAAAAATTACTAAAACTCCAACTCCAGAGCTCTGTTTTAAAGATACTTTTAAGTAGATTTGTAATTTATAATCAATTTCCACTCTAACTCCAGACATTTTCAATATGCCGACTCCAACTCTGACTTCATTCAGCCAAAAATTACTAAGAGTCAAACTTCAGAGTCCTCTTTTAAAGGTTCTTTTAACTTAATTATGTAATTTATAATCAATTTCTATTGTAAAACATCAGACATGTTCAATAAGCCGACCCCGATTCCGACCTCAGCAAAAAAAATCACAAAATCTTAAACTTCAGAGCCCTGTTTTAAAGGTTCTTTTAACTACATTTGTAATTTATAACTGATTTCAACTCTAGCTCCAGACATTTTCAGCATTCCGACTCCAACTCCGACTCCATTCAACAAAAAAATTACTAAAGCTCCAACTTCAGAGCCCTGTTTTAAAGTTTTTTTATCTAGATTTGTAATCTATAACCGATTTCGACTCTAACTCTAGACATTTTCAATATTCAGACTCTAACTCAGACTCTATTCAACATAAAATTACTAAAATTCCAACTTCAGAGCCCTGTTTTAAAGGTTCTTTTAACTAAATTTGTAATTTATAACCGATCTTGACTCTATATCCGGACATTTTCAATATACCAGCTCCAACTCCAAATCCATTCAGCAAAAGTTACTAAAACTCCAACTCCAGAGCCCTGTTTTGAAGGTTTTTCTTTTTTAACTAGAATTGTAGTTTATAACCAATTTCGAACCTAACTCCGGATATTTTCAATATGCGGACTCCAACTCCGGCTCCATTTAGCAAAGAAAATACTAAAACTCCAACTTCAGAGCCCTGTTTTCAAGGTTCTTGTAACTAGATTTGTAATTTATAATTGATTTCAACTCTAAATCCAGACATTTTCAATATGTCTACTCCAACTCTGACTCCAACCAGAAAAAATTTCCGAAACTCCAAGTTCAGAGTAAAACAAGGCTCTTCAGTTGGAGTTTCAGTAGTTTTTTGTTGACTGGAGTTGGAATTGGAGTCGGTATATTAAAAATGTACAGAGTTAGAGTCGGAATCAGTTATAAATTAAAAAATCTAGTTAAAAGGACTTTTGTAACAGAACTTTGAAGTTGGAGTTTTGGCAGTTTTTTTTTCTGAATGGAGTCGGAATTGGAGTTGGCATATTGAAAATGTCTGGAGTTAAAGTCGAAATCGGTTTTAAATTACAAATCTAGTTAAAAGAACCTTTAAAACAGGGATCTGAAGTTGGAGTTTTAGTATTTTCTTTGCTAAATGGAGCCGGAGTTGGAGTCCGCATATTGAAAATATCTGGAGTTAGAGTCGAAATTGGTTATAAACTACAATTCTAGTTAAAAAAAAACCTTCAAAACAGGGAGTTGGAGTTTTAGTAACTTTTGCTGAATTTATTTGAAATTTATAACCGATTTCGACTCTAACTCCAGACATTTTCAATATGCCGACTCCAATTCCGACTCAATTCAGCAAAAAATCTCTAAGACTCCCACTTCAGAGCTCTTTTTTAAAAGTTCTTTTAACTAGATTTTTTAATTTATAACTGATTCCGACTCTAACTCCGTACATTTTCAATATATCGACTCCAATTGCAACTCCAATCAGCAAAAAAACTACTGAAACTCCAACTGAAGAGCCTTGTTTTAAAGGTTCTTTTAACTAAATTTGTTATTTATAGCCCATTTTGACTCTAACTCAAGATATTTTCAATATATTAACTCCAACTCCATTCAGAAAAATTATACAAACTCCAACTTCAGAGGCTTGTTTTAAAGGTTCTTTTAACAAGATTTGTAATTTATAACCAGTTTCAACTCTAATTCCGACCTCATTCAGCAAACATTACTAAAAATCCAACTTCAAAATCCTGTTTTATATGTTATTTTAACTAGATTTGTAATTCATAACAGATTTAGACTCTAACTCCTGACATTTTCAACAACATTTAATAACATCAGATATGTTCAATAAGCCGACCCCAACTCCGACTTCGTTCAGCAGAAAAAATTACAAAATCTCAATCTTCAGAGCCCTGTTTTAAAGGTTCTTTTAAAAACAATTGTAATTTATAACCGGTTTCAACTCTAACTCCGACTCCATTCAGCAAAAATTACTAAAACTCCAACTTCAAAATCCTGTTTTAAATGTTATTTTAACTAGATTTGTAATTCATTACCGATCTAGACTCTAACTCCTGACATTTTCAATAGGCCGAGTCCAACCCCGACTAAGTAAGGCTAAATTTTGCAAAGCAGGAGCCATTATTATAAGAAACACACACAAAAATAGAAAAATATGTTAAAGTTCCTTAATTATCCGTGCAATACGAGTAAATATGAAGAATTTATCCTCTCTTTCAGCTAGTTAAGGCTAAGTTTTGCAAAGGGATTACACATTTGCCTTGGAAACAATAAATTCTAGAAATTATTGAAATTAGAAACTAGAGATTTTACAGGCGCCATCCATATTACATAGGTAAACATTGATGTAACATCTGATCAGGGAAACAGTGCATGCACTTGAAACAAGGCGCGAAAAATGAGAGATTCTTATTGACATATAATTGGCAATCATGTAGAAAGTATTTCTCGATACAGAATATTGGAAATAGTGTTCTGGTCCAGACGATTAAGGCGTAGTTCCGTTAGATGTAAATGGTCTTTCGAGTCATAACGGGGGTTAAATAATTAGAATATAATGATCCTTTGAGAAAAAACGCATTAAAGGAAAATAAAGCATTATTTTACACCCTGCGCATGTGTCCTTCTCAATTAAAAGCGGGGGTCCCCCCACGGACTTTAAAGAAACATTTCGCGTGGGAATTCATCATCCATAAACATGTTTCATTACGTAAAAACTAACGAAAAAACACCTTGAAAGAAAAAAACGCGTTGAAAGAATAAGAAAAAAACGCTTTGAGAAAAAAACATCTTGAAACTTCTTAAAGAAAAATGTCTTAAGAAACGTGTTGAAATGTCATATTAAAATTCCTCTGCGTGGCGCTGTCATTATGTAACATGTGTGCTGTCATCACGTAAGATGTGCATTGGTATTACGTAAGATGTGTGCTGTCATTAAGTTATTTCCAATAAATCCATTAAGTCAGGCATGAGTTCCAACTCCAATTAATAAACACCCCCCTGTGATGTAACATGTTACGCACGATTGCGTCATCCATATTACATTGGTAATAATTTTCGCAACACCTGGGTGTCATGGAATCCAGAGGGGGTTTGTCAAGTGACGTAAGTCCAGTTCATCCTGTAGAACCTTCCTATCTGACCCTTTAAAAGGCGAGGGTGTGTCGTGTCACGTAAGACCAGCTGGCCGTTTGTATTGTAGGATACCTGACCCTTTAAAATTCATGGGCTGCGTTTGTATTGCAAAGGTGCACATAATAGCACCTTGAGGGACTAGTAGCTCCACTTATACACCCACTATCTGACCCTTTATAACTGGAACCCCCCACTACTTCTGGTTTCAGATTAATGTTAGAATCGAAAGTGCTTTAAATATTAGCTTTAAATAATTTAAACGAGTCAAACCATTTTTATGCTTTGCGCAAGTTCCGACCTTAGATAAATTATGAAAGACGGTAGTACAATTCAAAAAGTGTTGGGGAGAGGGGCCAATTAATTTCCCTTTTCCATCAAAATACAAAAAAAGTGTTTTTCAACAGAAATACCGACGACTTTTTTTGAAATCTAGGGGGAAGACAAAAAATATGTGGGTCAAATGTCTCTTCTCCAGTTTTGGTGATAATTGGGATTTTTTCACAGTATACCTTTTTTCAAAATTTTTGTTTAATCCCATGAAAAGTCACCTAGAGCTATTTAATATTATCAAAAGCAATCCCCCGCAAAATACAAATACCCATCAGTTGCCGGATGCAAATTTTGTATTTCAATAGTGTAAGTTGTATTTTAATGTCAAGTATTTCTTAGACAAAATCATCAATGCCCACATTTTTTTCTACAATAAATTACCTGCCAAAACCGAAAACTAAGTTAATGTTTTGGCTTAATTTTATAATTTGCAAAACTGATATTTTAGTTGCGTGTAGTTTAAGAATCAATTTGTATGTGTCCATTTACGAATAAACAGTAGCGGCTGCAGTTGTAAATATTTAGTAAACTATAATTAAGCGCACGTTAAATTTGGCGTTAACCTACATGTTCCTAAGGTGAAGTAAAAAAACTTTTTTTTCTTTATTTTGCCAGTAGAAGGTTTTTTATACACCCTTCTTTTATTATTATGCTTCTTGTATTCTTATTTAAAACATAACTTATATT
>JAQQPU010004504.1:28099-40115 GCA_029168905.1 Artemia sp. Kazakhstan ARC1039
ATAAATCGTTGGACGAAAAAGAAGCTTTTCTCCCACCGCCTGAACAATTAAAAGAAACAAAGGTTCGGCGATATGTATTTCATAATGACAAAATACAATCCAAGGCAGAAGAAGAAGTTATTGTCCCACCATCTGAACAATTAAAAGAAACAAAGGTAGTCTTCAATGCCTTCCATACCTTGTAGAATCAAAAACCTGGACTAGATACATCGTTGGAAGAAAAAGAAGTTTTTGTCCTATCACCTGAACAATTAGAGGAAACAAAGGTTCGGCTATATGTCTTTTATAATGACAAAAGATAAGCCGAGGCAAAAGTCAAAGGTCCAATTAAAAAACCGAAATTTTAAAAAGGCACCACTTCTAATTTAAGGTTCATTTGGACGTCGTGACATCAAGAAAAGGCTCAAATTGTCTGCGTTTAGAAGACAAGCGAAAATTGGTATCTTGGGATATTCACGCTCATAAAAACCATCTAGATAGATGAAAAATCTGAGAAATTCGTTAAGAGCCTTAATTTTGGCTTTTGCCAATTACATCATTTAGTAAAAATTGCAATGACGCCATGACAATTTTTCTACACTTATGTGAAAAAATTAAAGATTTTCATGTATGGAGAAGTTTATTATAAATTGCTTAAAGAACAAAACACTGGTAAATTGCAATTATCATAAAAAACTGATTTCTTGTGTATTAGTTTTTTAATTCCTTTTTTAAGAGTTTTGATTACTATTAAACAAAGCTAGAAAAGCTCTCTTTCATTTAGCCTGTTGACAGAACAGTGAATGTGTGAGTTTGATTCATACTTGAGTTGAGATAACAGCGTTTGATTCATTCCCTGTTGCCATATATGTTGAATCTAATACCATATTTCAAAAATGAAATTCTGAAACAGACAAAGCTAATACCGAACAAAGCTTAAACAAAATCTAGAGATTCACTTTTCTGCCGGCATCCTCATCGACACATTCAAATCGAACCCCATATTTCAAAAAGGTCGACATTATGCGACAGACAAAGCTAGAATTGCACGAAGCTGACTTTCGTGTGGTATATTCACTTTCAGGTGATATATTTATCATTTTAATTTTGATAGAACAGAAAATCTCTGTTTGACTCGAGCTGAAATCAACAATACACGATAGTGTACTATCGACAGCGTGAACGACAGTTCACGCTGTTGACATACATTTCGTCTTTTCACTACATAAAAATTCAATATTATCCTTCTCTGTCGTAAATTTTATTGTGTTGGCCACCTTGTCGGCATAAACGATGAATTGAGCTTTGTATCTGGAAAGTATCGACATTGTGTCGATCGGCACAGCTAGAATAGAATAATTAAATGCCAACGACAAATAAATAAGTAGTTTGACCTGGGCCATTTGTGATACATAGGGCATTTATAGATGCTTAGGAGGAATTTATATAGTCAGCTGGTCCCATTGTGCGTCGACTCTACGGTAGCTGGGATGAAACTCCAGGCTCGTATTCTCGAGCAGAGGTCAATCTACTGCGCTACCGCTGATCAAGAATCATAGGAACTCAAGCAAAATCTAAAGAGCAACTTTGTCCCAGGGGAAGCAGGGGAAGGACGTAACATAGGCTATATCTGAGAGTCACAGCCTGAGTGGGAATTAAAACTATCGTGAAGTTCTGTTGATGAAGGATGACAGATTGCCAAAGTTCGTCTTTTTGGCCAACCATCTAGGGCTAAACGGAAAGCAGGTCGTTCGCGGTTGGAGTGGAAGTATGTTTTAAAGAAAGATTTAAAAGAAATGGGAACTCTCGGGGAGGGTGTAAAGAGGGAGGCTATGAACGGATTGGGATGGAGGAGGAGGGTGCATCCTCCCCGAGGATGCACAGGTGGCTTGATATTAGCCTCAGGTGGCTTGATGCTGCGGTGTTTTTGGCAGTAGTAGTAGTAGTAGTACTAGTAGTCCTGACACATGGCAAGATAGAGAGCACAAATACGAGTCCAGATGCAGAGAGGGTCTAAATGGGGCAGACTTGTACACAGGGCAAGTGGAGGGGGCCCTGGGACACGGGCCCTCCTAAATTCTAAATTTTTCCAAATTTCTTGCCGCATACTATTGATATTATCAAATAAAAATTCATTATTTTCTCATGCTGACTCTTGCCTTAAAGGGGGATGTTTTACTGAAATACTCGTATTTTCCATATTTCTAAACGTATTTTTATAATTCAACAATCATTAGTATTTTCGGACAAAGTTGCCTTCCGTTCCTCAAGAAACTCCTTTGTCCATGCCTTGAGTCTTATACCTTAAGAATAAATATATTATTTGTTTATATTTAAACAAAATTTTTTCACGTTTTAATGTGTATTTCATAATTTTGCTGTGAGGTCATTAAGGTGAATGTACACTTACTCAACTTTAATTAAATATACTTTAAGCAATATTAATGATAATATTGTTGATCAAATCACGGTTTAACCAAAACATACCAGTAGAAAAAATTAGTCTATATGTAATAGTTACATGGTGATGAGGTTAAAGATATAATATAATTTCCCTTCTTAAATAAACTCAATGTGGTTATTTTACTATGCTGTCTTTCTATACTATATGTCCTACTGACCTAGGTATGTCTTTGAGCAATATTCTAGTTTTGGCTCCAGTAAGGAACTACTAGCTTCACCCGTATGCGGCATGCCGCAACTATCCTCATTAATTTAACTACTAAACATGCACACAACCAGTTAAGCTTCCAATCGCGTTTGTACACCCTTACATGAGAAATGCTTAATTGTACTGTCGGCCATATTTGAATTTTTAAGCTTCTATACCATAGCAAGCTAAATTATTCTTTTGAGATTTGGAATATGAGCCAAATATGAGGATTATAGTCTTGTTTTGCAAATTCAGTTTCGCTGTCTCTACTGTCTGGGGGTTGTATACTGTCTGATGTGGGTACACCTGAGTGCATGTATCAGGGTTGCCACCCCTAGTGATGTATCACTATTTCTACTTATTTTTTATATTGCCTAGAAAGAAAAATCACTGAATCAGCAAGTAAAATCACTAGATTATCGAAGAAAAATCACTAAATCCACCATTAAATCACCAAAATCTAATGATTTGGTGGCAACCCCGGCGTGTACCTACCCTTCATTGTAGCCTAACGTCTTCCAACCACAGTAGGATACGTAACGGTTTTTAGGTTCAAAACGTTTCAGAATAGTTGGTGCTGAATTTGGTTTTGAACCTGCTACTGCCTTGGAGTTGAGTACTTGCTGTTATTGATATGTACGAGTTTGTGCACCCACTCTTCAACCTTTCCCCTTTTATTCTACCATAATGCTATACAATATGGTTTTAGATTTAAAACATAGCCGAATATTTGGTGCCAGATTTGGTCTTTGCAGTTATGGGGTTATGTCTTGGAGTTATGGAGCCTTGGATTTACGTAATGTCTGTTGTGGGTATACACAAGTTTGTTTTGCCACCCTTAACACATAGTATGACTTCTCCACTGTAACAGCGAAAAATGTTGGTTTAGATTCAGTACCCAACCAAATTTTTGGTCCCAAATTCAGTTTCGCAGCCTAACTGTTTTGGGGTTATGTAATATCCATTGTGTGCATGTAGAGTTTGTGTACTCACTTTTCAATCAGTTTGCCACAAAAGAATAAACATATTTTCAGATTTGAACAATAGCCAAATGTTTAGTTTCAAACTTTGTTTTTGGTCTCTACTGTCTTGGGGTGGTTTACTATCTGTTTTGGGTATCCTGATTTGAGTTCTGGGCACCGAAAGGGGCCTTAACCTTTTTAAAAAACCTACCTAATGGGCCTCATATCATGCATCCAGTTTAAAATCCATATCTCTGGTCCAGAGACACCATTTCGGTTTTCTATGGTGGGAGAAGGGCGTGGTCCTAGAATGTTTCAATGATGAGGAAATGGGATACGACTATTAACTTTACCAAAAGGTTCAAATTTTGTGCAACAAAAGTAGTTTACAACAATAAATGGTGTAGCAACAAAAGCAGTGAAATAGGGCTTTCTAAGTAAAGAGCCATAGGGCTTCAAGCTATTGTTTTTTTCTTCTTTCCATTTCGTATGGAAAGATTTGTCATAAAAACTTCGGAAGGGTGTCGTTTATTTGAAAATTTAAAGCTCTAGTGCCCTTTTAAACATCCAGTCCCCCTTCCGTGCTTTTTTTGCTGACCTCAACAAAGACATCCAATGAAAATTTTAAGATAGGCATTTAGTTCAAAATAATTGAAAGGTACAGCAACTATGCCACTGGTTATGACATGCCCCCCACAGCCCTCGGGGCAGGTTCTGTAAGCTTTGCAAGTTAGCTAATATTAATTAGCATATAGGTTCTGTTAACGGGAAAGGGGAGTATGTTTGAACCTGGGTCGTAAAAAAGGCTAAGGGTATATGAAACGTTCGAGGAATGTTGAGAGGGATGTTGATCTAAATCAAGACCTACTATTTGCGTGTAGGTTTAAAAAAGGGCGCATCAGCAATATTTCTGGGAACAGCTTAGGATACTAAGTTGAACCTTTCTCGGTATGTTGAGGGGGATGTTGAACTAATTAAACATTTCTGTGTGCATAGTACTACAGCTACCGCAACTACTAATACTACTGCTTCTGCTACTACGAAGGCTAATGGTATTCTGATGAAACTTTCAGGGAATGTTGAACTAAGTTAGAACGCACTATGTGCAAACAGGTTGTCGAAATGGCGTATCAATAATGTCACAGGAACGACTTAGGATATTAATTTTAAACTGTCAGGGTATGCCTTGAAGGATATTTACAAACCAAAAGACACTGTGTGCACGCTACTACTACTACTATTACCATTGCTGCTACTGCTACAGCTGCTACTACTATTGTTGCGACTGCTTGTGACTGCTACAACCTAAGACTGTGACTGCTTGTGACTACAGCTGTGACTACTTGCTACTGCATTTATTTCTAACTATGACTATTTGCAACTGTGACTACTTGCAACTTTGACTTCTTCTAATTGCGAGTAAATGGGAATGCAACTACTTTTGATTACGACTACAACTAATTGCCACTGTGGCTGTTACAAATTACAACTGCGACAGTAACTACTTGTGATCGCATCTATTCAAAACTGTAGCTACTTGTAGCTGCAACTACTTGTTAGTTTGACCCTGATTACTTGTGACTGAGACTATTTTTGACTGTGACTGCTTCCGACTGCTATTGCAACTATTTGTGACTGTGAATACGACTACTTGCAACAACGACTAATTATCACCACGGCTAATTACGATTGCGACTAGTTTCGACTGTGACCACTTGTGATTGAGCCTAACATTGCCAATAGCGATTATTCCTGTCTGTGACTGCAACTGTTTGTAACTGTGACTACTTGCGACTGTGGCTAATTGCAACTACAACTAATTGCAGTTGTAACTGCGTGCCACTGCCGCTGCGACTCCTTTTGACTGCGACTACTACTACTACAATTGCAACTGTAATTACGACTTCTACTACTACGACACTTGATACTGCTAATACTACTGCTGCTAAACCTATTCAGTTAAATCAAAAGAGTTTGATTGCATCCAGGCGGTCAAAAGGGTATAGGTGCAATATCTCAGGAACAGCATTGGGTATGAACTTAAAAATTTCAGGGAAAGCCGGGGAGGGTGTAAAAATAAATCAAATATACTATGTGCATCCGGATTAACAGACTGTGCACAGACTGTATCTGTGCAATATCCCAGGAGCAGCTCAGGATATTGCGTTGGAACTTTCAATGCATAATGTTGGGGATATAGAACTAAATTAAACTACATTTAAAGACGCTATGTGTATCCAAGGCTGTCAACAAGACGTATCTGAGGTATCTTAGGAATGGCTAAGTTTATTAAGCTGCAACCTTCAGTCCAAGTCGAGAGAGATGTTGAACAAAATCAAAAGATACTATGTTGGTCCACGCTTGCCAAAAGGGTGCATCTCTGATATCTCAGAAGCGGTAAAGAGAATTAAGTTGCAACTTTTAGGGCATTTTGAGGGGGATGATTGATTAACATTTTTCTGTATTCACAGTTGAATAATTTTGATGGTCAGAATGGCTTCAGCAGAAAGGAAACCCAATGATTATGCAGATTTATGATTATTAGATTAATTAAAATAAGATTTTTCCACAAAAGAAGGTTTTCACAGAAAAGTAAAGAGCTACACTAAACCTAAAACAAGCCATTATAGAGTCAAGTAGTAATTTAATGGTAAAAAGAACAGAACTCACTATTGATAAATAATTTAAAACCCAAAGCGGACAGAAATTAAAATAAATAATAATCTCCATCCAAAACTGCTCAGACTTTCCTGAATGAATATCAATAAATATTAAACTGTCAGTCTACATTTATATTAGTTCTTTTCAGAAATTTGGTTATCACATTGATTTCATTCTCATAGCTCAAAATAAAGAATGTTTTCAGTAAAGCACGAAAAAAATTCTAATCTTTCACTGGTATAGGGGGCGTTATTCTACTCCTGTTTGCGGTAGTTTCTGTTCGTTTTAAATTTGACTTGATTAATTGTTGTAATTTCTGTTTGTTTTGGGCTTCACTTATTTATTGATAGTTATTCTTGCTCTTTTTACACTTGAATTACTATTTGACTCTATCTCTGCTTTTCTTACGTTTAATGTAGCTCTTTCCTTTTTTGGGAAAACTTCTTACTCTTTTTTCTAATTAATAGTCTTTTCGAATTAATCACCATGAAAAAACAAATGCTTTGATGTATATATGACCATCAAAATTTCTATTTTTATAGCTTTGGTTACTATTAGCACGAGTCACTTCTTACTTTCAGTTCGTTAAAGTGAACTATTTGATTAGGATCACCACAAAAAGCCAATTGTTGTAATGTGTATATTGCTGTAAAAATTATGTTTTTAGAGTTTTTGTTACTAAAAGCACGAGTCACTCCTTACATGCAGTTCGTTATCACGAACTGTTTGATATCTTCTCCATCTAAAAACTTAGCTTCATATCCCCTTTATAATTAGTCAACCTTGTTGACTTTAACGAAAAGGTTTAAGTCATGGTGGACTAAAAAGGTTATTTATCAAACAGTTCGCGGCAACGAACTGTAAGTAAGGAGTGACCCGGCTCAATGGTAACCGAAACTCTAGAAAACGGTATTTTGATACAAATAGATACATCAAAAGAATTAGATTTTAATGCTGATTTCAAATATATAATTTTCATCAAGTTTAGTCCTACCAATCAAAAGTTACTTGCCTGAGAAAATTTGGCTGATTTTCGAAAAAAGGGGGAAAGACCCCTAAAAGTTATAGAAACTTAATGAAAATCACACCATCATACTCAGCGTATCAGAGCACCCTACTGTAGAGGTTTCAAGCTCTTATCTACAAAAATGTGGAATTTTGCATTTTTTGCCAGAAGAAAGATCACGGGTGCGTGTTTATTTGTTTGTTTGTTTTTTTTTCTTTCTTTTTTTTCCCAGGGGTGATCGTATCCACCCATTGGTCCTACAATATTGTGGAAGGGCTCATTGGAATGTAAATTAAAAGTTCTAGTGCCCTTTTTAAATGACCAAAAAAATGGAGGGCAACTAGGCCCCCTCCCACACTCATTTTTTTCCCAAAGTCACCCGATCAAAATTTTGAGATATCCATTTTGTTCAGCATGTTCGAAAATATTATAAGTATGTCTTTTAGGATGACTTAATACCCCGAAGTTCCCAGGGGGAGGGCTGAAAGTTATGAACTTTACCCAATGTTAACATATAGTATTGGTTATTGGGAAGTATACAGACGTTATCAGGGGAGATTTTTTCTGGTGGTGGGGAGGGGGGAGGTGGTTGGTTGGGGGTATGTGGGAGGATCTTTTCATGAAGGAAGTTTTCATGGGGGAAGGGACATTGCTATGAAGGGGACGCCGGACTTCCCAGCATTATTTAAAAGAAGATCAGAAATTAAATATAAAACAAAACAAGTTTTTCAGCTGCAACAGCAGCAACACCAAAACTTTAAACGAGCAGAAACTATTACATATATGATTGGGTTCATACCCTAGTCAATACCTCGCTCTTTAAGCCAAAGATTTTTTAGTACTATCATAAGAGCTATTTATTCTAATTAACGGCCTTTGTGATTAAGGGGTCATTTTTAAAGAATTGGAACAAAATTCGAACTTTAGTTTAAAGAGCAAGGCATTGACTATGGGGCAAACCCCCTAATATACGTATTAAAAATATATGAATATAGAAGTTGGTTACGTAAGTTAATTCGTAAGTTATGTATATTTATTACTAATAAAAACGTTCGTAAATAAAATTAAACATGTTTCGAGAAAGCCATTTAACCAAATAAAAGTAAAATTAATATGCAAATTCTGTTTTAATTATTCATGCACGGTGAGCCAAAATCAAAACCTGCATTAATTCAAAAATGTTCACAAATTAAATAAAAAAAAAAACAAGAAACTTACTTAACTGAAAGTAAGGAACGACGTTAAAACTTAAAACAAACAAAAATTATTCCGTATATGAAAGGGGCTGTCCCCTCCTCAACGCCTCGCTCTTTATGCTAAAGTTTTTTATTGTTTTAAAAAATAAAGCTGTGAGACAGAGTCAAACTTTAACGTAAAGAGCGAGGCGTTGAGGAGGGGACAGCCCCTTTCATATACGGAACAATTTCTGTTCGTTTTAAGTTTTAACGTCGTTCCTTACTTTCAGTTAAAAAAAACTTGTTTTTTTTTTATTTAATCTGTAAAAAGACGTGTTTTACTTAGAAAAAAATACCAAATTGAAGGTATATTCAAGTTTTTTGAAATTCATCAAAAAAAAATTTTTATACAGAGCACTTAAATATTAATTGAATATCTAAGTGAAGAATTAAATTAGTTTGGTCTAATAATTCATTTAGGTCTAGAGTAATTGTTTATTATTGCAATAAATAAATCTTGTGGAAAATCTTATTATTATTAACAAAATTGGATATCGCTTTCTTATTTCTTATTCCAGAGACAAGAGTTCATTTAGTCACTTAAGAAAAGGAGGACAAGGGTGAAGATTTTTTCTATGGTAAGGGCAAGACTGCACGAGGCCCATATTCATAATACGTATGGAGCCCTTGCCTAAATAATATTCCCGACTTAAACTCCTCAAAACAATCTCAATTAACAAAATAGAAATTGAAGCCGAAGGGTATGTAAGTTAATACCTTAGGTTATATAGGATTCCAAATGGTTGAAATTTCAGAGACCACCCAAACAAGGGCTTATAGAAAACAGTGAGAACATAAAAAGAACGATTATTGTCGAAGGCAAGTGGACGTGGAGTCTCCATCCCGTTTTAAGGGTAGGTCTTAGTAGTTGCCCCACAGTTAGTTCGCACAACCTATGATTTCATGGCTGAAGACCCAAAGTGACGCCAGCCTCACTTTTGCTGACGCTACTGTCTCCTCGGCCGTCTAAAATCGACGGACAATATTCAAATTTATGATTTCAAGATGGAAGCGACAAATTGGTGAAATGATATTTACTGTTGAACCATAGTAAACCAAAATATCTGCCCTTTTCTATTAGTCCCAATACCGAACTCAATTTTAAAAGAGTCCATATTTCAGAAAATAAAGTTGTTTGTCTCTTTTTTTTTCTTTGTATTTATTCCCAAATTCCTGGCAGTGGTTATAATTAGTTGTATAATTTGCCGCTAGTCATTTATCGAGATTTTAGATGACTATTCAATCTTCTTTTGATAGAGTTGATGGAGAATTTTTGGGAGATTACTGCCTCAGGAATATCATTTAAGACCGAAGTGCATCGTCGGATGAAGTGGTTTTTCAAGTACCCTGTTCTCGGATAGCCAGCCTCAAGATAATTGGACCGAGATGTGTTCCTTCATGTCTGTCTTTTGGGTGGGCCATTGGAAGCACAATACCAAAAAGATCTAAAGAAGGAGGTGAACTTCAGTACTTGTAGAAAATAGCCGTCGACACTACATCAAACCTCTCACTAACCGACTGGAGAGAGTCATGGGGAACGACTAAACTGCCCCATTAGACATATTTTGGATCTTTTGAAGTGTGGCTAGAAACGTTTTCGGAGCACCAGCATACAACAGGAATCCATATTCGGCAATGGGTCTGATGCAAGACAAGTAAAGTGGGATAATCGAGCTGAGTGGTAGAAGTTTTTTGCAGCGAAGGGCTATCCCCAGCTTTCTTGAGTAGGAGGTTTTCAATCGATCAAGGTGGGTGTTCCAAGAGACATCTGTGTAGAAGTGGATTATAAGGAGGCGATGCTCGTTGATTCTCTTTGTAGCTTCGTTCAAGAAGATAAAGCAGGGGTCTGTGCGTGGTAATTTTGATCGAGAAATCATCAGCTCTTTCCTTTTACATGCATTGAATCTAGCCATCCAGGCATCAAACCGTTAATTACTTTCCAAAAAATCTTTCTCTAGTGGTAGGGAGGCTTTGATTGGGTCTACATGTTTTGGGATGACTAAATGTGTTTTGGTTTCATCGGCAAAGCGATTCAGAGGTCTCGCAAGGTTCTCTGTTATGTCATTTATGCAAAGAAGAAAAAGCGCAGGTCCTAGTATACTACCCTAAGGTACGCCTGCCTTTATTGGATATTCAATGGAGGTGAAACCGCCAAGAAAAACCAGCAATGAATGATCAGAAAGAAAGCTTTTAATCACCTTTAAGATACATCCTCTGGCACCATAAGTGTAAAGTTTCTTCGGTAGGCTGTGATACCACAGTCTGTTGAAAGCCTTAGCAATTTCAAGTGTCATTAACCTGATACCGTATCCTTTTCCCAAAAGTTCGGTTTTCTCCTGTTGTTGGGTCATCAGGAAGTCAAGCGTTGAATACTTACAACGGGATCCAAATTGGTGGTCGCCTAAAAGTTCATTTGACTCAAGGTAATAATAAAATGAATGATTTGAAACTTTTTTGTAAACTTTACCAATGTAGGACAGGAGGTTAATATGCCTATAAGAGCCCACACTCATTGGATCGCCTTCTGGCTTAGATATAGGAATGAAATGGGCTGATTCCCATATGCATGGAAAGGATTCAGAATAAAAATACGCCTGGGAAAACGATAAAAAAAAGCTCTAGGCAAATCAGCACTGCAGGCCTTCAAGACAACATTAGGTATATTCTTAAGACCCGTGGATTTAGTCGCATCAAGACTCTGCAGAATGCAGAAGACCTTAGATGTGGAATAGTGTACATGATCAACGATCTTAGGTGATTGCGTAAGACTCGGAAACAGTAGTTAGAGTTGTTTTGTTAAGATAAACGGTTATGTATTATAAAGAAGACTTTCTGAAAAAGAAGATTTTCAAAGAAAATTAAAGAGCCACACTGAGCTTAAGACCAGCAGAAATAAATTCTTATAATTCTTCAAACTCAAAACGACCAGAATTTTCTGTTAAAGAATAGTGAAATCTAACACATACAGAAACTAAATGAGCAATCATAGCGAACAAACATACAGCAGGTCCTAATATAAATTAATCTTAAAACGAGTAAAACTTAAATTGAATGTTCATGTCAAACTTAAAACAAATAAAGATCACTAGAAACAAGAGTTTGGATACTGCCCCCTTCCCTAACTGCAAAACTCTAAAGTCTATCGCGTCACTTGCGTTTTCTTGAAAACTATACTGTCTAGAACAGTCCTTGAACGAAACTAATAAAACCAAACTAAGTATCTGAAATATAATTATATTAATTGCTGAAAACGCAGCAATTCAAGATTATATTTCACTGTTATTTTTATTTCTTTTATTTCTATTCAATTTTGTAGTTACAAAACAAAATATTTATGATATAATTCATTTTCAGTCAAAAGAGTGAATCAGCAATATCTCAGCAATGGTTTAGTGCATCAATTTGAAACTTTCAGACATTTTGAACCAACCAAAAGACAGTATATAGATCCAGATTGTCAAAAGGGCATATCTGCAATATCTCAGGAACAGCTAAAGGTATTAAGTTGAAAATTTCTCGA
>JAQQPU010004505.1:0-19000 GCA_029168905.1 Artemia sp. Kazakhstan ARC1039
TTCCTCAGGAGTCACCTGAGGTTAAGAATTACAGGTAAAGAGATCTTTGAGAAACAAAAACTTGTTTTACAAAAATTGGAAAATAATGTAAAAATAAAAGTGAAACCAGAATGAAAAAAATCCAAAATAACAATTAATACTTTTTTATTACGTTTTGTGTGTTTTGGTAGTTGGCCAGGAGGATTTTTGTTCCCAGAGCTGATCATATCATAGCTGTGAACGTAGAATATCAGGATAGAGCTAAATTAAAAAGGAAATTGAAAGTTCTAGTGCCCTTATAAATAGCAACGTAGATTACATCACACTCAAGTGCTTGATTTTGGCCTAAATAGGGCCTAAATGCTATCGAGCGTAAACTCTTAGATACCATAGTCAATTACTTGAACTATCAACAATCTATTTTCATTTCCCTTTGTTTCAGGGGACATACAACTGCACGGTTGAACATTCGTCCAAGAACTGATTATAGACCCAATTTAAATGAATTAATAAACTTGAGGCCTAATGCATTTTTAAGAGGAGGAGTGCCATTCGGTCTTTCTGTGGGAAGGGAGAGGGGGAGCTAGAATGGAAAAAACAATATTTAAAGGTCCATGTTTTCCAACTATTCTTGAGATGCCATTCACACGAACCTTGAGTAATTCCCTCCCCCTTTCCAATCTCTCTGTATTTGGCATTTATGAACCCTCGGGTAAACCATGTCTATCTTAAACAAATATTTAAAAACTGAATTAAAAAAATTATTTTAAATAGAATAGTCTCTATATTTTATGGTTCTTCAAAATATGAAAAACGTATTAAGCTCAAAGTTACCCACAAAATATTACTCCCACAATAAGGTCTATATAATGAAACAGCTCGTGGTAACTAACTGTTAGTAAAGAGCAAAGGAAAACCGGAATTTTAAGAAAATTACATTTTAATTACAATAGATGCATCAAGAGAGTTCTTATGCTGATTCTAAATGTATATAATTCATTAAGTTTAAATTTTTTCGTCAAAAGTTACCGGCGCGAGAAATTTTATATACAATGGAGAGACATTTAGATGCAAGGCAGATAAACGCCCGTAAAATAGAGTAAGTCCAGCTGAAAATTACATCGTGGAATTTAAAGTGTCCAAGAACCCTGAAATAGGGATTTCAAGGTGGAATCCAAAAAAAAGCAAGTTTGTGCCATTCCCGAGAGGGGAGGAGGGGTCGAATCGAGTATGTGTGTTTTTTTTTCAGAGGTGATTATTTCGAACTAGTGATCGTATATTACAATGAGGGAGTTATCTTAATTTCTAGTGCTCTCTTTAAGCAACAAAAGAAATTCTACCATCGTAAATTGTCTTCCGTCATTTAGTGTGGCAAAATGACAATTTTTATGCCAAAGAGGGTCAAGGTGCTGAGCAAAATATTTTTTTTTTGGGGGGGGGGATGTCAGTAGGGTTTTTCTGTAGGATGGATGATACCTATGGTCCAGGCATCTTTATGCCACTAATTTCGAACTCTCCATAAGTGGTGGATAAGTAAAATAAGGAGGGAGTGTAACTCCCTATTCAGGAGAAGTGTAAGATGTGTTTAATATGGGTGTTTAGAAATTCGTAGCTCCCATCTTATTGCGGGACGTTAGTTTTTATGTATCAAAATGTTCTGATTGAGCTGTAAAGGTGGTTTTTGTAAAGACGTTCTGATAAGAAATTGAGCCGTAAAGAGGGTTTTTTTGGTGGGGCTGCCAGCCTCCGTATTATATAAGAATGCTCGCTTTAATGTTAAAAGCAGAAACTCCTAAATGAGCTCTTGTCCTTGAAGCGTCGGTTCGCAAACTGAAAAACAAATTGCTATACAAAAATGAAACTGGTGTACAAAGTGGGGGGTGAAGGGGTTTGAGGCCCTCTTGTGTTTTAGATAACCCTCAATACGATACAAACAACAAAGACAAGCTAGAAAACGAGAGTTTTTCATTAAAATGCCTCAAGGATGAAAGGCCTTCCTCATTCATAATTGCTTTAAACAACAGCATTTTCAGTTTTCTTCCGTTTTTTTGTAAGCTCAATTCATTCAAGTTTCCATACGGTCAGTAAGTTACATACAGTAGAAGGGGGGGTGCGAGTGTGGATTTCTGACCTAATTCTGTTTAAAAAGAATCCCCCCCCCTAAAACATTCTGAAAATTTGGTTTTAAATGCTCTTTGCAGGGTATATTAATCTGCCTTAAAAGCTTTTGACCACCCTTCCCATTCACTAAGGGCTGTACTGCTTTGCCCATATCACTTGAGACGTCATTTAGGTACTTTAATTTGGGGAGGGGAGGGGGATTAAAAACCAAGAAAATATCTGACAATTAACATCAAACCCAAAGAAGAACCCCATTTTATCTCCGTGTTTGGTGAATTTCCTGTTTTTTGCATGTAGTTTAAGAATTTCTGAACCTTTGGTAGGGATATCTCGTAAAAAAATGATATCCCTAGACTATGTCTACAGAGTGAAAAATTTAGGGGGATCAGCTAGTTTCTGTGCAATTTTTTTTTCTTAAATGTCTTCGGGCTGGATAGTCGTTGAGATGGAGTAATGGAGTAATTTTTCGATTCAGGAATCTGGTCAAGCTACCGAACATATAAGGTATAGAAAAACTATTGACTCGCTCAAAAGTATAGAAAATAGATATATGAATAAAACTTTTATGAACTTCTATTTAATCATTTTTGAAACAGTCTGTGGAGATTAATGTAGCAAGCTTTCTTAATTTGGTTTATAGTAAATGATTCGCCTATCCATTTGCTATACATAAAAAAAAAGAGATTTAAAAGATATGGCAAGGCCGTATCCAAGGGGGGGGTTGAACCCCCCCCCCCCCCCCTCTTGAACTGCTTGTCCGACTTGTAAAAACGTAACAAAAGCGAATATAAGCAATTTTTTATGAGTTTTTTTATGCGTTTTTTTGTTGCGTTTTTTATGCGTTTTTTTTTTCACCTAAAGGCTGGGGTTTTCAAAACTAACACTAAAGTGGTGGGTTATAGGATAGGTTGGAGTTAAGAATTCTCCTGGATCTGTTCTTTCAGGTTTAGTTGCTTAGTAGCAGAGTAGAGGTAATATAAAAAGCGAAATGTTTCTCTAAAGATGACACACATTTCATAGCGCGCAATTTGGGAAGTTTCCCAACCGTCAGATCCATAGTTTCAGTTGCTAATTGGTTTTCCGTCGGAAACATTTGTCATTGCGCCTGCACGAGGGCGGGGTCATGAAGCTTGTGTGGTTTCAGATGTGTCAAAAATCTTCAATGGGGAGTATAGGAATTTTTGCTACTGTATGTTACTTCTACTGTGCTTAGTAGGTTCATAGTAAGCAGGAAGGGTGCTTGCACATACCTTTGGTTACAAGGAGTTTCTTCCCAAAATTTACGGGGAGACAACACCAATGGAAGACCACAGTTTCAAGATTTAATTGTTCCAATATAATTGAATTTTCTATCAAAAACAAATTCCCCCCCTTAAAAACAGGCAAAACATTTGGAAGATAAGATATTATAAGACAAATCTTAAAAATACACGCCGTTTTCTTTTCCAGGGGGAGCAGAGGCCTCTTGCTCTGCAAGTACCTGAGCTTAAGCTGGATATTAAGTCAAAAAGTCCAAAATGCTTAAGCTGGATATTAATATTCTAAATCTCGGTTAAAAGGGGTAAATAAATTTCAATTAAGTATCGCAAATGTCATGAAAAAAGAATGAGGAAGGGAAGTTCCGTGCTAGATTTTCAATTTTGTGCACTAGTTATGTTTTAATTCCTGAATTAATCAAATTAATATTCTTAGTATCTAGTTGCTGGAGACCCCTTTTGTCTAAGATGCTCTCTCACATTAGTCAACTTTTTATGTCAAAATAAGCAGCTGTTCAGTATTCTGAAAATTTTTGATTATTTTCAACAGTTTATGGTCGTATTTTAAAATTGATTTAATTATATTGTATTTGTCACATATGCTTTGGTTCACTTTTCTAATAACATATGGAGAAAGAATTTTAAAAACTCATTTAAGATAATTGTTTAATTGTGTTACCACCAATGCTAATAAAAATCAGTACTTGCGGCCTGAGAAATTGACATATGTTTTTAGCGAAAAAAAAAAACAAGTGCTAAAAACCTTAAGAATGCTTTTGCACTTGCATAAAAAAGCATAAAGAAAGTTCCTGTTCGAAAGGCAACTCGGCGAAGATCACATTTTAAAAATGCATTTAATAGACTCAAATGTCAAAGTGCTTGGTTGTCGTTAATTACATACATAAGTTTGATTTTTCACAGACCACACTGCGTTTCTTTCAAGTCAAGTTCTTTTCAAGTTCTTTATTAATCAATAAAAAAAAATTTTTTTTTGACAAAACTATCAAATTAATTACCCACAGTGAGAATTTGACGAAACGAATAAGAGTTTCAAATACGGATAAGTCCTTTATTAGACAGTGAAAAAAAAAACTATTAAAATGACAGTGAAATTTTTTTTTCACTATCTAATAAAGGACTTATCCCTATTTGAAACTCTTATTTGTCACATTCATGAGAATAGCCCTTATAAATTGATCAGCATTTTTGGCTGTCAAATACGAATGCCAATTTGTATTCGGTCAGTCTGACAAGGTCCATACTAAAGTGTAACTTGAAGTACCAAGGACATCAAAATAAAGATATTTTTGTTCTGCCCCCATCTTAGATCCAAAACCGGAGTTAGGCTTTTCTCAGGGGGGGGGGGCAAATGTAGATTTTGCCAATCCCTGCTGTACCATCAATACTGTAAATGTTACAATTTTTGCCCTTAAATATTAAAATTTTTAAAACTAAATTTAAGTTTTATATGAAAAAACTTAAATTTAATATGCGCAGACTAAGTAAAGGAAGAATAGAGACAATATCGGAAACTCTTTAAACCAATCATACTTAGGAATTAGATTTTAAACAATTAAGGAACTGCCAAGAATAATTAAAATCTATTAAAATACGAAAGTCCAAGGAAAAAGTGAGAAACTTGTATTCCCTGATATTACCTAGTGATTTAGCTTTAAAATAAAGTTCCTTGTTTCAGTTACAATTGACACTGTGTGTCAAATAATGTCCAAACCTTCTGTAGGGATTTATTCCACATGCAAATTGGTTAAAATCTACACACGTTTCTTATATTTTTACGTATCTGTTTATATATTTTTCCCGAGTATGCTAAAGAATGGCTGCTAAGAGATGGTTAACACACGTGCCAGAGGTCCAATTGTTCCCTTCTATGTTAGATTTTATCTAAAGTTGTATGATGAAACTTTCTTTATAGAGAGTGTCGAGCTGAAGAAAACATTTCTATCAGCAAGTCTCGTTCTGATCCAGCACCTTTCCAATCCCGTCATAAAGAAGAAGAAGAAGATAGAAACACATCGATTGACAGCTTAGATGTAATAATACAGGGAGAGTCGAGGAAAAGAATTCCACTGCATCCTATGAGAATAGCTATGAGCGAAGTCTTTTCAACACCCGAGGTAGAAGTTGGATCAGTTTCAGAAACGGCTAGTTTATTTTCCTTTTTTCATGACTGTTTGATGATATTTTGCTAAGTTGGAAAAAAGGATAAAGATTCTCCAGGGCCATTGCTGGGCATATGAAGGATCCTACAGGGTATAGGGCGTGTAATTGATTTTTCAATTGCTGGATCTTTTACAGGGATAAGTAGCAATTACGTCGTCTAAAGTCGCAAGACAGAAAACCTTTAAATGTTTAAAAGCTCTTTTTGGAGGTAGTTTTGTCGACTGCTTTAACTATAGGGAGTCCCCAAATATCATAATGCTTTTTAAAGGGGGTCTCTTTCATATTCGGTTCAATATAGTCCTTAGATTCATTTGTCACTATTATGGTTATTGTGATTAAAAAGAACGGTTCCTTGAAAATTGAGGTGCTTGGCCAATGCNGGTTCCTTGAAAATTGAGGTGCTTGGCCAATGCTTGTCACTATTATGTTTGTTGTGATTAAAAAGATATTCCATTGGAGAGTGGGGTGCTTGAATTTAAGGAAAAATGAAGACCCGGGAATGTATTACTCATGAGACATCTTCTCTTAGATATTACAGAAATATTTTTGGTTATTTATTTTGTAATTTAATATATTAATTTAATGTCAAATAAAGCTGTTAGATATAATTTCAAAAATCAATAAAAATATTTGTATTTATTCTTTTGAAGTGACGTTTGTTTTCTTGTTTTAATCGTTGCTGGTAGCAAGCAGCCCCATCAAATGGTGTTTTCATAGCCTCTTGTTTTTCCACAATTTGATTTGAGTATTCAAAATTTGGAAAATCACGAGTCACGACATGCAGTTTTACAATAAAGATGGATTTTTAATTCACCCCCTCCCCCGCCTTAGGGCTGGTACATCGTCTGCGCTTTGTTGAGCAGTAAAATTACTGCTTCAGATATTGCCAGTTGATATTTCTGAAAGTTATTTTATGCTCTTTTTAAGATGATTTTGTTTTTTACTCTATTGCTACATAGATTGCTTCAAATATTAGCAATTGGTTTTTCCGAAAGTTTTATTCAGCTATTGAGTTTCGTTGCGTTTACATCGAATTAATTTAAAAAAAACGGACAACTGTTGAAAATGCTCTCCGTATTTAAATAGAAAGACTAAAATTGATGTTCATTTCCCTTGATGGTTTTTCCCTTGAAGTTCGCTTCTTATTTTGATTTTTCATATTATCTTTTTATTTTTTTTATGTAGTATCTAATTTTTTCCTAGTGTCTTTTAATCTTATTTTGATTGTATGGTATCCATTTACTATCTTTTTAAATTTTATTTATTAATACCAAATGTGGTAAGCTCTACAAAGCTTGTCGCACAATCATTCCTTTTTTCATTCATATATCATTCCTTATTTTATTTAACATTGAAAATAGAAATGTTTGTCCAAATATATCTTGTTTTCAATAGAGTACGAATGAAACTCTAGCTGCGAGGGGATTCGAGGCACTGTTGGCACGGATAGCACCATTCCAATTTGCGGCAATTTTGGTTTGTCAAAGATTTGCTCGACTATTTATTGTAACTTCTGATTATTTTAGGTTTGATTTCGCCATCCTTTGTCGTTTTTTTTCGATTTAAGTTTGACTTCTTATAGAAGTTCTTTTCTGCTCGTTTAAAGTTCCAAACAGATATAATTTAACAGGATAATTTCAAAAAACACGTATTAATATTAAATTAATACGAGAAAGTAAAAACACAGTAATATTTTTAGCTATCCAATGAAACAATTGAAATCGCTTAATTATTTTCGATTAGTCACAAAAGTTTGGCTTCTCATCTATAACACTGTACATATAGTATTGGAAAATAGGGCTTCTCTCTTAGCAAATTTACTGAGATTACAAATGCCTCTAGTATCATAATAAATGAATCACATGGTGCCACGGTGTCTGAACATTGCTGCGTATATCCGTAACATTCTTTCCACTTTTCTTTCAGACATAGTTTTAAAAAAGAGTAACATTTTCCTTTATTTATCTTCTTTATTTTGTTTCACTATTATTTACTTCATTAAAATTATAACAAGCACAATTTTTTTTATATGGAGTACCAGACTAACTAAAAGACCCCATACTTTAAAAATGATAAAAGTATTTAAGGTAAACGTATATTTTTTTAATATTTAAGAAGTAGTTCGAAATGACAATCCATATATTGTGAGCATTTAAACCTGTGGTGACGGACTCAATCTTTTGATAAGTCATTTTCCTGTTAAAGACGCATTGCTGGGCCGTAACATAATACTATTTTATAGATAATATTTTTGCCGGCATTAGCGCCAGTTCCGCCAGATACTTTTTGGATCCAACCAAAATATTTAAGCAAATATATATGTTCTGAATATGCTTTTCTTTCTTCAAAATAACCTTATACTTGTGATACTGAACCCTCAGTTAAATTAAGCATATTGTGAACTTGTGATACTAAACTCATTTTAAACTAAGACCAGTTTTACAAATGATAAATTGTTAGGTGGATCGAAAGCTAGTGGATATTGAATATTAGGGTATATTTGTGGTTATATGTCCGATTATGTACATATTTACAAATGCAATTATTTCATGTCTGTTTTTGATTCACTGAGACTTACTTATGTCTTTTTATATTAACAGGGTGTACAGTCTTCAAATACCGGGAAGTATCAGTCGCAGCAGTTGACACCATATTATACACCTGAATCTTATGATGCCACTGACAACCGTCATGTTACTGAGCTCAAAGTTCCTTATCGAGAGACGGAGGTATTGTTTATTTACTGTCCCCCTTGTTTTCTTGGTACATTTCGAAAAATCGGCTGTTTAGATTCTACTGAGGGCAACAATATTTATGCTTGAAAATATAACTTTTTATTATGATTAAAAGTTTTAATCGCTCATGAAATTTTAATCTCTCGTTGACTTTAACATTAAATTAAATAAAAAAAAAAACAAGTTTTTAAAACTAACAGTAAGTAATACCATTAAGGAGCAAATTACTCGGTAAAGGGGGTTTTCCTCTACTTAAACCCTCGGTCTTTAAGCTAAAAGTCTTAAAGTTAAAAAAAATACTTCTCCTTTAAATTCAACTGCCCTTGTGCTTGAGCAGTATTTCTTAAAGAAATATGGTAAAAAACCAAACTTTATCGCGAAGAGTGATCATCTGATAACATTAAGAGGTATAGACCGGTAATATTAAAATTAATGAATTTTATATGTTAGGAATCAGCATTAAAAGCCAATTCTTTTGGTGTATCGATTCCTATGGTTACTACATGTCATNTTTTTGTCGTTGGGAGGGGGGCTGTTTTTTTGGGAGGTGTTTTACAAAATCAAATACAAGACTCATTAAAATTTGTTTATATGTATTTTTATTACTTTTTAGGAGTCGGACAAATATTTCGGGGGGGGGGAGAGTAAACCTGGCGGTTTGAAATAGGCTAGAATCTGGCAGCTAGAAAATTTTGTTCCTGAACGAAGATCGCTTTAACACAGCTATTTGTGGCTGAATACACGGTATAAACGTCAGGGTATGTTAATTACTGTTATGATTTGATCGAGATTATTTTTATCTTTAGCAAAATGTCAAAACCTAAAACGAAAATTAAATAAAAAAAATTGAACATCTCTGAAGAATACCGAATTCCAAAATAATTCCGTAATATTGCATAATACTTTTAAGTTCTGTTCATTATTTAGGCTTCCATTTTGAGGCTTAATTACTAAATTAAGCCTTGTATCGTTTTTATTCGAAAAAAAAGAAAGTATGGCTAATTGTAGGACATTAGAAAATAAGAGAAAGTTTATTTATAAGCTTTTAGGTATATTGCATAGTAGTTCTCTTTTGACATTAGAAAATAAGAGAAAGTTTATTTGTAAGCTTTTTGGTATATTGCATAGTAGTTCTTCGACATTTAGTGTATCCAGGTCCATTTTGAAAGATTTTTACAATATCCGAATGAAAAACTAAAAATAAATTTCTGAGGCTGTTAAATATTTACTTTACTTTCCACTTTGGTTTGCAAATAAAATTTCAAATGGGATAAGTCCTTCTATTAGACAATGAAAACAAATGTAAAAAAATTGGATATTTCGATCGCATAGACCAATGATCGCCATCAGCAGATAAACTGCCGATGAAGTTTATCTGCTGATGACGATCACTGGTGTATGTGATCGAAATATCCAGATTTTTGTATATGTTTTCGCTGTCTAATAAAAGGACTTATCCTCATTTGAACTTTTATTTGTTCGTCATAGAAAGGCAGTGTGGTCTTAGAAAATCCACCCACTTGGTTTGTTAACCTAGATAAGAACATTTTAGGGTATAAAAAACAATGCACTGTTTTTTGAAAATTTGTGCCCTTTGGTGATACATCTTTTGGTCCAAAACAAAAAAATATGAAGATATAAGGGGTTGAGAAGCTAATTGTTGAATATGATGTAATAATTAGGTGCATTGGATTACTTATCCTATCTTTTTTCTTCTTGATCTCTATTTTTATTTTTACTTGTACAGTATTGCCATATTTTTTTTCTATAGTTATTCCTCACTTGTCTTTTTTGAGTTGTATTGTTTGTTCCCTATCTTTTTGTTTGACTGGTCAAAATAGATATATGAAATACAGCAAAATTATTTAATGTAGGACACCTATGATGGCCGACCTTCTCCACAGCCGTCGAAAATTCGAGTTCCTCACCCAGACGAATCTGTTGTTGTATCTGCCATGCCAGCTAAATGTATCTCATCTACAGATTCTGATACAAGGTCAACGCCGGATTCCAGATCTGGATTATCTGATCGCGAGTCTTGGGATCGAAGATCAGAGAGAAGCATGGAAAGTCATCTGAGCGTTGCTTGCCTTCAAGGAAGAATTCAACAAATGGAGGAAAACCATCACAGGTATGCAAATTGTCTGAAAATATACTATTAAGGATTGTATTACCAGCAAAACAAGGGATTTTGTGACAATGCTAGAGTTAAAACTTGTATTAGAACACATACTTTTATCATTGGATCTACTAAGATTAGAATGTTGGAAGCTACAGTGATCAAGTATGGTTCCGAAGCGTGTACGCTCCGAAAAACGGAGGAGGATTTGCTAGATATTATTCAGGGAAACTACCTACAGATTGTTGTGGATACCTCACTCATTGACTGCATCTCAAACATTAAAAGTTGAGATGTGAGAAGTTGAGAAACAGTAAAAGTTGAAAGTTGAGTAAAAGTTGAGAAAAGTTGAGATGGCTAGGGCACGTTCTGCGGATGAAAGATGACAGATTATCATCCAAAACGAAAACCTGTAAACGCTGAACCGTAAAAATTATTCAGCAAAAGTGATTAGTTTACTTTGACAACGCATTTCACACCCAAAAATTCGAACATTAACGATCTATTGACTCCTGAAGTATCTTCAAAAGAAAACTGCACCTTCTGATATTGTTTGATCTCACATGTTTTTTTCTTATTTTCTGCTGATTTTTTATCCGCGTTTTTTTTTTTTTTTTTTAATTGACTCCTGAAGTATCTTCTAAAGAACACTGCACCTTCCGATGTTGTTTGGTCTCAATGTTTTTTTGCTTATTTTCTGCGGATTTTTTATCTACTTTTATTTCAAATTGACTCCTGAAGTATCTTTAAAAGAAAACTTCACCTTCCGATGTTGTTTGGTGTCATAATTTTGCTTATTTTCTGCTGATTTGTTATCCATGTGTTTTTCTTTTCTAATCCAAAACAAAAAGCAGGTTGTCCTCGAATGGGGTGAAAGGATGTCTCAAGGAAAGATTTAAGGGTAAATGGAACTTTCTGGGAGTGTGTAAAGAGGGAAGCTTTGAATAGATTGGGATGGATGAGGAGCGTGCGTAGTTGTGTTGACCTCAGTCGGCTTGATGCTGCAGTAAGTTGTTAGTAGTAGTATTTTAGTGGTGAGAAATGGTAAAGTTTTATGCTAGTTTGCTGAAAAAGCTCTGGTACAAGACTTTTCAGCATGCAGAATTTGAGCTTCAATATTTGATCAAGTCTCTTAAACATCATCAGAAGTCTAGAGTACATATGTTTTTCCAAAATTTTACGAACAGCTGATAAAAGAGAAATCAGTCGATAATTAGAAGGATCATCTCAAGAACCATCCTATGGAGAACAACTAATCTGGATGATTTTAGATCACTAAGGAAAGTTTCATTCAAAAATGATAAGTTCACAAGAATGGTGGGAGGAGATAGAATAGAGATAATATAAAGTTTAAAGCCTTGGCAGGAATTTGGTCAGGTCTACTAGAGGAAGATCCTGTTAGCTCAGAGACGACTTTTTGGACTTCAAACTCGGAGACAGGATTTCCGTTTCCTAAATCCGTAGATTTCTGACAAGAAGGACCTAGGTATTTTTTAAAGTCACTGGTGGAAAAAGCAGTATTATAAATATCTTCAGAAATTGATTTCTCTGTGGATGCTAAATGAGAACAAAATTCGCACATTATGGTCTTGCTATTAGTTATTACTGTCCCCTTAGAAATTAATTTATTTGGCAAGCTATTTCTTTTGAATTTGAATGAAGAACTGTATTTATAAGTTGCCAGATTTTTCTCATATTCTTGCCAAATTTGGAGAACATATGGGAGTAACAGATACACTTGGCTTTGCGAATTTAGGAGTTCAATAGATTTCTATGTTTTTTATACTTTTCAAGATGATGAGAGTTAGAGGACTTAAATGCCTTCCACAAATAAGTCTTTCTTTTTCTACTATTAAGAACAGCTACAGTCATCCAAGGGGCACGAGGAACAGAACGCTTGTATGATTAAGTTGTTAAACAATCTGAGAGTATTACTTACCTTGATTTTCCAATCGGTCGAAGCCTCCACTCCACCGGGACGCTGCTTGTACGCCACGTAGAAGTGAAAATCCGGATTGCGTACGGGTCAATTATTGGTAACAGCCATCGGTTCTGTCGTAATTATCTTGCGTCGCTGTATAATGCCATTGCCCTTCCACATGTACTGTATTTAGCACCTTTTTGGAAATACCTGTCGTCTGCTCAGTGTGCAAAAGTAAGAGTTCTTTTTTTTTCGATTGGCTAGATTTGCTAGAAGTTGAGGTTGCACAGCAACTATCAACAAAGGCCTCTGACCAAATCATAAAATTGACTGAAAGGGCTAGCAACAGACCGACTTGCATCGGTAAAAAACTCGGGAGGTATCAGATAATCGAAACTTAAACTGTTCAAGTTAATGCTTTTGGTAACGGAATAATAAAGGTAGACCAGAGATTGAATAATTTGTATGGCATTGAAAATGGTCAGAGATGTCAGACATGATAACAAAGCTGGATTTAGGTATTAAAGTATAAAAAATGTTGTCAATTAATGCGGTAGATGTGTCAGTAACTCGTAGGAATAGTGATGCAAGGAAACATTAAAGGATGAAGCAGAAGATAAAAAGTCATAAGAAGTTGTAGACGAAGTTTTTAACAGGTCAATGTTGAAATCTTCCAAAACGATATTTTCATAGTTACTTCTGCATATTTCAGACATAACCTTATCAAAAATTCCTAGGAAAGAAGGAATAGACCCATTTGATGGGCGGTATATTTTCCCGATGGTTGTTTTTTGGTTGTCAATAAAAATTTGAATGAAAATAGACTCAAAATTCCATCCAAATCACTGCGCAAAGTATAATCCAGGTAATCAGCAATATAAAATGCTAAGCCACCTTTTTTTCTCTAATATATTTACAAACTCCAAATTATGTATATCCAGAAATATCCAAAAGCATATCGTTACCCTTGTGAAGAAATGTTTCAGAGTCCAATAATCTGAGGAGAAGAATTAGCTATGAGAGACTTCAAATTATTTAAAGAAGAACAGAGGCTTGAATGTTTAAATGAAGAACTGAGAAATTAATAACAGAATTCACGTTTCCGGCCATGTAATATCTATAGACATAATATGCAGTAGAATTACTTTACTAAAAAAGAGATATTAGGTGGGGTCCCAGATGAGTCACCAATTAAATTAAAACATTTAGAAGAGTCTCCTCAAGCAATTTAAATTGAATGGGAATAGACTCATCCTAACTAGAGTGATCATTGTCAACAGCGGTCATTTATAAGAAGTGGATGTAATAAAAATAGGGATATACTTAAAGAGGAATAAGCAGAAAAGGAAAATGAAAAGGTAATCAATAGAACAATTATTTGTACAATGATCTAAGAGCAGAATCATGGCATGAAAGAAAACCAAAATTCATTAACGATATAATAAACAGTGAGATAACACATATCTTTTAAGTCAGAAGTCTGGAAGAAAAACATGAGAACGGTAATAATAAAAAGAAAAGGAGAGAATTTACTATAATTGATCCATTATATACAGAAAAAGAGAAATACAGTAGCCTGGCCTAAAAAATAATCGAGAGCGGGAAACATTAGTAATCCAAGAATGAAAGGTTAAACACAAAAAGAAGAAAAATAAATATGGGACGGTTGAAAAAAAAAACAAAAAAAACAGCAAAATACAAATTGAGATCAGATGCAAGGGTAAAAAGTAATAATGAGAAATGAAAGTTATAAATTTAATGCAAGACCAAAGAAATAGCCAAGATAATTCAAAGAGAAGCTAGGGGAAAAAACTGGATTGGGAAGCAGGTGGAAGGAAAAATAGTGGAATTTGGGAGAAAACACTGAAAAGAAAGAGACAATGAAGTAATGGGAAAATTAAAGAAAGCAAAGGAGCTATTGTACTAACTTTAGATAAAGAATAAAGACCAGGGATATGCAGGTGCAGGAGGTTGTAACAAACTGAAAAACATTGAGAATAAATTAATGGATATCTAATAATGGAATCTTAGGAACAGACTCACAAAGTTTCAAATTATCACCTAACCGTTGGGCAATTATCTCAAGCATGTTTGTGAAATACATATTAAGCTGCGTGTAAGGGTAAGAACAGGCCAGAAAATATTGAACAAGAGATACTGAAAAATTTGGTAGCAAGAAGGTGGGAAGAATATTAATAGAGCTGAAGTAAAACGGTGAATAAGAAAGAAATACACAAGTAAAAACTAATAACACCGAAGCAAAATAAAAAGCAAAATGCAAAAAATATGTCAAGTTAAAAAAATAATAATAGTCGGGTTATCTCCACTCTTCATTCCTGACGCTGCTAATTAACATCCAGCTCTGAGAAAGCATTATAATTTTGTTGGTTGGAGTTTTGAAAAAGATATCACCATTGCCAGACTAAACTGAGTGGATTCCCAATTTACGTTTTGCATGCATTGGAAGTGCTAATCCCTTCTTAGTTAAAGTTTCTGAAATAAGTATTCCAGACCCCTTGAGATCTTTGTTGTTTTCAAGATTAATCGTCTTATTCTAAGATTTGCAAAATCTACTATAATTGGTTGAGATCTGTTTGATTTTTTCCCTATTCTCTTAACAGACACTAAATCATCAGTTACAACTGAGATGCTAGGAAATTTTCTTGACAGATTTTTATTAAGGTAGCTTCAGCGAATTCAGGTCTGCCGTATTCAGGAACACCAAATACAATAATTTGATTTTCTATAGATTGTTGCTCCAAATGGCCATTAAGTTTTGTAGTGTCACTCTGCGTGGATCTCAACTGTGACTGGACTTGGGCAAGGCCAAGTTCAAAATAAGAAAGTGTTTTCCAACTTTTGAATACTCCTACCCTGTTCTCAACCAAAGCGTTTCTAGCAAAATCTTCAAAATCGAGCTTGAGAGCAGTAATTCCTTAATAGTAGCAATTGAGTTAGGCTCCCAAGCCAAGAGAGAACGAAAGAAGGAGGAGCAAAGAAGACACCAACCTTAATGATCCACAATTACAGCCCTGGGGTTAGGGCGGATAAGCAATCCTGTTTTCCCACTGGGAAACAAGCTAAACCAGTTATTCAGGCCTTTTTTTTTAGTTAAATCCCATCTTCAGACCACGTTTTTGAATTTTGAAGTAATAATTAAGAATGATAATAAACCAATTGATGTGACTTTAGTTATGTTTCTTAAGCTTCCTTGAGATTGGTGGATTAGCTGCTAGTAGAGCTTCAGCAATCGTGTCAATCGTTCCCAAGAATATGTTGACATGTTCTTCTTCTAGCATGAGGTATCTCAATAATTTTAGGTTTAGTTGCATTTGATGCTCAGTTTAACCAAGGGGGAGGTTATGTAGCTTTTTATCAGCTCTATCCTGGGTTTTTAAAATTATATCAAAGCAATATTTTCTTTGTGATATTACAGTGATTATGTTTTGTTTCCAATATGTATCGAAATTTAATCCTGGATTTGTAAGTTGAAGTTTGGCAAATTTGTCATATAGGTGATATTATGGCAACGATGTATTTATTTTACTGTTTTTTACCGATTAAGCAGGGGGGGGGGGGTGTCAATTTAAGAGTTTTATTAGCTTAGGATTAAAAGCAAAATTCAGTTTGGTATCAAATATCATTCTCAAAAATGCCTTTTTTAGAGCAATATGACCAAATTTATCGTTGTCACTGCAACGCTATTGAAGACATACTCTCGGACGATGGATGTAATTAACGCTCAGATACAAAATTCAGTAAGCGGTTTCACGTGTACGTAATCAGTGCACGTGTTCCTCGCTAATTAAAGAATAATCTCTTAGACAAACATCAAGCTCAAGTGAGCAAAGAATATTGAGCAAAGACGATGTAAAATCAACTTAAAGTAGATTGCCTCAAAACATGAGCTGACAAGTATCACTTTTCATGAAGAAATCAGGCCTAAAACGAATTTATATTACCAAATTCTCAATGGGTTTGCTATTCCCCCCTCAAACTTATTTTAGCTTGAGTATGGCTGCTCTATCAAAAAAGCATGTTATTCAATGCATATTGACAGCTTCCCCCTCCCCAATTCCCTGCGTTTTAAGTTGTAAATTAAATTCTTGTTTTATGTCTAATATATTTAGTGGTACTTGTGGATTATATGGTACACACTCAAGAAGTGAAGTTAGATTAATCCTCATGAAATATATAAAAATATGATGAAAATACAATACCTTAATAACAAAATTATGAAAGCTACAACGAAGAAGGGGGGCAGCACAGAGTGCATAATATTAAATACCTAACCAAACCAAAATACCATCTCTATATATTAAATATTTAATAAAAATATACCTACAGTGTCGATTTCAACTGAGCCTAAGCTAATTTTGTTCAAATACTGACAGGTATAAAACGGTTATTGTTTGATCTGCCGATCCAAATTCTTCAGTGTGTACCGTACAATACTGGTACCACACAAGTACCTATTTATGCGGTACAAGTAGTACAAGTACCACATGTGGTACTGTGGTACATGCGTACCACAGGTATGTGGTACAAGTACCACACATTTGTGTACCACACAAGTACCTATTTAGTTTTCGAACAATTTCGTACTTACGAAAATCACTTTACCACCTCTACCTTGTCATTCCAACAAGAATTTCTAAGGAAGGTAATTTTGAGATGTAAGTAGTATCGAGAGAAAGAGGGGGGTTCTCTATGGCCCCTTCTGATTTGAATTCCTGTATGCGTGCCTTAGAGCGACAACGTGTCTTAAAATCAAATAATTGTAAAACATTCAGTTTTCAAATTGTAGAAGCCTTGGAAGTCACTTTCGGTCAATTGATCTCGTCGCGGCCCAATTTGCAGTTTCTGATCTATTGCAGCGATCTTTCATCACCTTGCCAACCAATTTTAGTTTTGAGCCTAATTTTTTTCAACCTTGGCTCTATTCGAAGTAAGTTATTTTAGAAATAACTTGGGCAATTTCAAAAACAAGCTTTTAAACTTTATTAGTAGCAAAATGCCTATACTTGGCAAAATTGTCCTATAAAACTTGGCAAAGATCACTGTCTAATCACTATAATTTACTTTGGTTTCGTGCAAATAAATAGTGGTGCAACTATCACCTTTGATTGTACATATTGCGAAGAGTTAAAAACCCCTGAGGGTTTGAGCAGAAGTTATCAATTAATGCTGCACGCAAATCATGTGCACACGTAATATCACATGTCAGCGGTTTGGTAAACATTTTCAGTTTCTTTTTGTAGTCCATCAAAGAAAATATTGTAGGATATAGACCTGTAAATCTAAGTTGCATTTTTTGCTCCTTATTTTTTATTTTTTTTTATGAAATTTATATTAAAAAAAATATTTTCCGATGAAATTGTAGAGGGCATTCATAACCTATAATGAACAGAAATCAACAGATTGTGATCAGGTTTTTTTTTTTAAATACCCTCTTGGGGGTTGTCCACAAATATTGTTTAATGGTGTGAGAAAGTGGACTGAAAAGTGTCTTCTAGTAATTATGTCTAAAAAATAACTTGATTCTCTCGAGCTTTAACACCCCAAATAAAATGTTACGGCAGAGTAGTTTTAAGAGAGATTTGCTGACTGAATTTGTATCAAGTTCGAGTAATCCCTGCTTTTTAGCTGTATACTTTGTGGCTTAGATACGCTATTAATATTATTCTAAGAATATGATAATTGGAAGTACACACTGATAGAGCATAAAGAAAAGAAAATAAAAAAAAACTGGCCATATAAAATATAAAACTAACGAACAAAAATAAATCTGGCCAATATAGACAAAGCTAGATTATGCTAACAATGCTTAATTACATTTCTCTTGTAACATCATAAATTTTAACCTAAATATTAAAAAAATCTAGTTCAATAATTATAAAATAAAAAATTCTGGAATACAGGCTATGAGAAATCGACAGCCCTAGCGAATTAAGTTTTTGATGCTTCATGTTTATTATCACAATGGGATCATTCATATCGTATTTTTTTTTGTCATTGGTGGCGTAGAATGAAACTTTGGAAGTCGACATAAAAATTTTGGACTTTGTTAGGGGAACGCTCTACAGATATGTAGGGTACCTCCATAGGAGGCACGGACCAAGGGGGGGACCTTGTCCCTGGGGCTCTATAATAGAAACTGGGGCACCCTCGCCTGGAGTCATAAATACAGGCGGAGGAGGAAGAAGGCTCCTCAATATTGAAGTAAATCAATAAATTAGGCTAGACATTAGTTTTAAAAGCTAATGTTGAAGTAAATAAATAAATTAGGCTAGATATTAGCTTTAAATTAGTTTTACATTAGTTTTTTTACATTAGTTTTACAAGCTAATGTTGAAGTAAATCAATAAAACAGGCTACACATTAGTTTTACAGGCTAATGTTGAAGTAAATCAATAAATTCAGCTAGACGCTAGTTTTACAAGCTAATGTTGAGTTATATTAAATAAGAAAACCAAAAAGTCTTCTGTATAACTTTGTTCATACTTCCCTATAATAATTTGATATTTAAAAAGTCCTACAGAAGACTATACCATTTTCCATGTTTAAAGGAACCATAATATTTTTAATTAATTTCATTTTTATGTTCCTGGCCTCCCCCAGGCCATTCAGCGTGTCCCCAAGTGGCGATAGGGGAACGCTCTACAGATATTTAGGGTACCTCCATAGG
>JAQQPU010004505.1:20637-44002 GCA_029168905.1 Artemia sp. Kazakhstan ARC1039
AGGCATGAAAAAAGTTGAAAAAAATTTTAAGTTAAGTTCAGAATCGCTAAAGTTATTACGTAAACAGCAAAACTATTTACGGTGCCTGAGCAATATTTTTGATCTTCCAATTCGAATTAGAAAAATATCTGAAAATTGTAAAATTAGTTTGTTTTTCAAACAGTTCGTGGTAACCAAGTGTAAGTAAGGAGTGACCCGGCTCAATAGTAACCGAAACTTTAAAAAACGGCATTTTGATACCAATAGATACATCAAAAGAATAAGATTTTTATGTTGATTTCAAATATGGTGTCGCTCACATTATTTCGCTTTTAAGATTATCAAGTTTCATGAAGTTTAGTCTTACCCATAAAAAGTTTCGCGAGTTACCTGAGAAAATTTGCCTTATTTTCGAAAAAGGGGAAAACACCCCCTAAAAGTCAAAGAACTTTAATGAAAATCACACCATGAAATTCAGCGTATCAGAGAACCCTACTTTAGAAGTTTCAAGTTCCTATCTGCAAAAATGTGGAATTTTGTATTTTTTGCCAAAAGAAAGATCACGGATGCGTGTTTATTTGTTTTGTTTTTTTTTTTTTTTCCCAGGAGTGATCGTATCGACCCAGTGATCCTAGAATATTACGGGAGGGCTCATTCAAATGGAAATTAGAAGTTCTAGTGCCCTTTTTAAGTGACCAAAAAAATGAATGGGAATTAGGCCCCCTCCCACGCTCATTTTTTTACGAAAATCACCCGATCAAAATTTTGAGATAGCTATTTTGTTCAGACAACGTTTGTTTCTAACAACAATTTCTACTAAGCTTCAAGCTTTTTTTTTTTTTTTTTAAGTTTTTGAATTGTTGTAATCCGTTGTCAAAACATTTGCAAATATTTTTGCACATAACTTTTAAGTCAAAAGTTTCAGAAAATTTGTAAAGAGAATTAAATCTAGAAAGCAAAATAATGTGAGTGACAGCATATTTTTGAGTACATTTCAACAGTGTAAACTTTATCTCCCCCCCCCCCCGCCCAGGAGGGGTTGTATCGTTTTTAGTATCTATGTCGAACCCAAAATTACAAAATATGACAATACATTATACACGATAATTGTATATATAAAATATATAAAACAAATAAAATAAAAGGCATAGACTACAGAAGGTCTTGTCCTTCCTGCAATTCGTAAAGAGAATTAATCTAAAAAGCAAAATAATGTGAGCGACAGCATATTTTTGAGTACATTTCAACAGTGTAAATTATGTCCTTCCCCCTCCTCCGCCGGAGTAGTTGTATCGTTTTTAGTATATAACGCATGTAAAATTGCAAAATATGACAATTGACTCTGAAAAACTAAAATATCTAAACTATCTCATAGACTAGAGATGGTGCACCTTCCTGCATACCTCCCTAGATTTCTCTATGTACCCGTTACCTGGGTGTGCCTATTCGTAGCTGCAATAGCAAAATAACCAGATATTTGAACATGGTCTGAATAATGCACCTGCAGCAATAGAGTGGTCTTCCACTATCCCCGAATTTTTTCTTAACGAAAATTGGACTCCCCGAAATTTCCAAGAAATTCACGTTAATGGAAGTTAACATTTGCACTTGCGCTAATGTTCGTGTACTTACGAACATTATTTTTTGGGGAGATTTTGAGAGCCTAATTATTCTTTCGGAGAGCTTCGGAGAAACTCCAAAAATTTTGGGGTAGTGAAATCACTGGGGGACATGTCCATTTGTTTTTATATGGGCGGTCTAGTATCCCTCGTGCTGTTTCCTCTTTTTCAACCTTCCTTTTGAGTTATCCTTTTCAGTCTGCCATTCTATTTTTGTTTTCAGTCAAAGTGAGGAGCTCCAGGCGACACTTCATGAGCTCTCAGATCTGCAACACACGGTGTCCGAACTGCATTCTGAAAATGAGCATCTTATTATGCAAAGGAATGAGTTTCTGATGAGTATTGACAGACTTCAACATGACGTAGAAGAATTAAATCGAAAAGCGAACAGCCTTGAAAGGCTTGTTGAAGAAACAGAAAAAGCGAAAAATCAAGAGGAAGATAGATATCTCCAGCTTTTAAGGGTTTGTCTAATTTGTATATTTTAGTTCAGAATATTTCTACACTACCTTCCAAAGGAAGATTTATGCTTGTACTGTCATGTACGGGTGGAGGGGGTACTCTGAAATCATCTTTTTTTTTTTTTTAGCTATTTTACCACTACAAAGCTTTTCTTTCACTTTTTGATGTAGGGGTCATTTTTGTGCATTGAGAAAATGACTCCTGGCGTTCTTTTATCTAGGCTTTAAATTTGTTTCCGGTGCCTATATTATTCTACAGCTATATAAAATTTAATTTTGATTAGTTTTTTGTCTATAGGCTACAGATGTTCAAAATAATTACGTTTGGCTTTGCTTAGCAAGTCTGGCATTCTGATTGTTCCGATGGTAATCACTACCCCTATTATACCAATAACAACCACACCTCTTGTATTTTGAATTCGTCCGTTGGATTTGTCTTTGCTGAAAATTGCTAAAAATGATATCGTGTCTAACAGTTTAAAGGCTTTTCATTTAAGAACCCGTTATGTTTTGAATAACTGAATTTTGATTAGCCTGAGTAACTGAGGTTTATGAAGTCCAAAAATCGAAAGATATTGTTCAAAATTTTAAGCATTGCACACCCAGTAGTGTTTCTTTGTTGGCTATATTGGTAGAGCTTTATCATGTAGATCCTATTGCAAGAGAAGACTCAAGCGTTCAAAAACAAATTTTTGATTTTTATTAGTTTTTATAAGATCTTCACGAGCTCTTAACTTATTCTTCTTTCCATGGATCTGTTTCTAAATTGTCATTTCCCAAACCTACGCTGGATCTTAAGCTTAATCCTTCTTCGTCAAAAATGCATATTACGGGTACTATGAAAAGTACCGCTATATTTTCTTAGGGGAGGAGGGGAGGGGGAGTTGAGGAGAGCCTGGAGGCCCCCTGGGCAAAGGACGATTTCATTTCACTAAATGATTAGATCACATTTTTGCTAATCCTTCTTCCAAAAATTTTCCATATTGAAGATATCCTTCAGTATATAAATGTCTGTTTTACAGAATTATATGCTGGTGTGTATGTTATCTTGAAATATTTGTGGAATATGTGGCCTGAAAAATCAATTTTCTGCTATAAATCGTTGGCAGTCTTTTTGTACCTGAGTTCGCTGTAGTGAATGAATATTGTTCTTAAGGTTGCAGGTTCAGTTCTTGCTAATACTCGTTAGTTATTTTTTTTTTATCTTTACGGATATACAATATGGTTTGGAAAAGCAATACTCTAACTGTATATTATCTAAATTCTCACGGTACTTTTTTTTCTTGCCGGATAAAAAATAATATTTGGACAAGTCTTTTGTTCGTGTCTTTTGTTAGTTCGAATTTGCCATCAATATTCTCTCAAATTTTACCTTCATAGACTTAACCTTAATAGTACTAGTATCACAGTAGTTTGCTGTGGTAGTAGGAGAAGGAATTGCAGTGTTAGTGTTGTATTAGTAATAGTAGGAACAGAAGTAGCTGTAGTAAAGCGTAGCATATATTAGATATGTAACCTAATCTAACCTAACCTAGGTACCATTTTTTGCCCCTTCAACCCAAAAAAACTAAAGTCGAATTTTTTTTTTTTTACTCGTATAAAGTGAAATAGGCTATAATAAGACAGTTGCTTGTCCTTCCTTACAGTTTATTTTTGTAATTTATTTAAGGAATAAATAATCTAAAGTTGAGCTTAACAGAATGAACAGAATGAATTCATTTTCAATTGTCTTTTGTTAGTTGTTTTGTCTTGTGATATTAGTAGTTCATTGACTTTATATTTTGCTTACTTATTTTTAACTGGGGTAGTTATTGTACATATCAGTTTTATATTTATTTTATTGTTTTTGATTTTAAATTTCTTCCTCTTTTTAAAGTGTTATGGTTTAAATTTTTGTCCCTTTTCAACCCTTGTTGTAATACAAGTTAACCTGACTGTTCATCTGACTAATAACAGGGGAAATAGTCGCTTAAATGCTTCTCTTCTCTTGTTTCCTACTGGCCATTGTTCTCTTGTTTTCAAGATCTACCTCGTTCTTGTCATTGATTTTTTAGTTTATTTATAGTTCTAATTTATTAATTTATTTGTAGGCTGGCGAAGACGAACGAGCGGCTCTTCTGCGTGATAGAGATCACATGGAAGAGATGATTTCGGAAAGAGAGGAGAAAATTATGAAACTTCAGAAAGATATGGATATACTACAAGTTTCGTTGTCAAAATTCCAAGAAGCATGTACCCAAAAGGTAATTTCGTTTTTTTTTATGGCTAGTGCCTATGGTGTGCGTGTAATTGTAACCCTGTTCAGCTCAACCCATTTAACTGAACCCCCATGTAACTTAAACCCATTGAACTCAACCTCGTTTTATTCAACCCCCCTTCAATTCAATCCTCATTTAGCCCAACCCATTTAACTCAACCCCTGTGTAATTCAACGTCCATTTGGCTCAAGCCCTGTATAACTCAACCCTTGTTGAGCTCAACCCCTAATCAACTCAACCCTTGTCCAATTTGACCCTCATGCAACTCACGCTCGTTTAACTCAACGCTATTTGACTCAGCCCTCATTTAAGTCCATTACTAGAATCATGAAATTCAAAAGTGTTCAGGCCCTGACTATGGCATATTTTGCTAATTTCAAATATCTTTCGGGAGTCATAACATCTGTTTTGAAAAACGGGAAAAGGCGCAGATCTCTGTCCCAGTTATCGAACAAATCACAGTGTCTTGCTTCATGAACAAGCTATTTGAGTATGCCGTTTTGCCTGAAATATTGGCTAAATAGGATTTTTTTGATTATCAAGTTGGGTTCAGAGTGGGTTTTGGTTGTTCTCAAACACGTCATATAATTGGCCAGCTATGTTTTTCGGTGAAAATGCAAAAAAGGTCACTCTATTTTTGCATGGTGGATATTTTGGGCCTATTTGACAATGTCGTACATTTGCAAGCTTTTTATTGCCCAGTTAATTCAGGAGTCACTTTTTCTGTCGTAAGTGTTCTCCAATATTGGTACTGTAATTCGTTTGCTCAGTTGAAATGGATATCCGATATGTCTGAGCCAATCAAAGTAAAGAAGGGAGTCAGGCAAGGTGGTTTGCTGTCTCCATATATTTTTGAAAGTGTGCTTGCTTATTGTCTACGAATGTTGTCTCCTACCGTGTTTATAAAAAAAAGCTGGTCTCAGTCATATTGCTTATACTGATGGCGTATCATTAGCTAGCCATACCAGGTCAGGCCTCACTAAGAATCTGCATGTTCTGACTAATGTTTTTGGTAAAGTTGGACTCTCTGTAAATGCTTCAAAATGTGAGTTTCTTTGTTTTAATATTTGTAACCCTGCTCCACCCTTTAGTATAGGTACAATGCCACTCGACTGTGTTTTAAAGATGAAATGGCTTGGCATTACTTTTTCTGTTACACTTCCGGCTACAAGCTCGTCTCTGGTTGCTAATGTTCTACAGTGTATTCGTATTTCGTATGGTAAAATTTCGCCAAACAGAGGAAGGTTACAGAAGGTAAAGTTTTTGTAAACTTTACTATAGTTTTTGGTCTCCAACAATTCTGTTTCTTTCTGGTCTCCAGCCTTTACTGTGGAATAAAGACCTTATTTAATTAAGGAGAGGTTATTTTAAGTATTGTAAATTTGTATTATTTTTAGCAAAATGGTATAGAAACCGAAGATTATTTCTCGTTTTGGACTTGCCGATCCGCTAGTGCTGCTTCACGACATCGCTAAAGATCCTGGGGGTTATGAATAAACTTGCTTACTATATTTAATACAGATGGATAAATTGTTGTTTTTTAGAGGGTGGGGGGGGGGGCCATGTAATAGTTTTGCATTGAAGCACGGAATTTTGAAGGTAGGGAATGTAGTCCTTAAGTTATAGCTTCGGGGAGGAGGCAGAGAAAGGATCAACAAATTTTGTCTCAAATCCCCCTAAAGGCTTAGGCACTTTAAGTCTCTGTGAGACTAGAATATATCCACGTTGAGATTGCTTTGTAAATCAATAGACAATATATTTATCAATTGCAATAAAACAAAATCTAAGACATAATATGTATCCAGGCCCTCAAAATAGAATATCTGCCTTATCTCACCAACAGCACTGGGAGAATTTTGTTTTTGAAGATAGGATAATAACTAGTTAGTCTCCAATGTATAGTGATAGAACAAAGGGTTTCTCACTCCGGGAAATATATTTAAACTTTATTTTTTTGGGTTTGGGGGGACTAAAAGGTAACTAGGTTGGGTTAGGTTACGTATTTAATATATGCTATGCATGCGTAATATATTAAGTATCTATATATGCCATTTCATTCGATTCACCTTTTGCCACCTCCGACAAAAAAGGCGGAATTATATTTTCTGACTTTATTGTTGATTTAAGGAGGGTTGAGCTGAATGGGGTTTGACTGGAATAGGGATTGAAGCACATAGGGTTGGGTTAAACGAGTGATCAGTTGCATGAGGTAGCATGGAGGCTGAGTTAAATGGGGTTTGAGTTGCTCAAGGCTTGATTTAAATGGGGTAGATTTAAATGAGGGTTGAATTGAACGGGGGTTGAGTTGGATGAGGTTTGGGTTGCATGTGGATTCAGTTGAACGAGGACCCTGTTGCACGGGAACCGCCCATTATATTTACTACAACAAAGTGGTATCAGTGTTCATCCGCCTAAAGCAAGGCTGGTGGCCTATATCCCTCCCTGTCCGTCTATACCACCCTGCCCAAAACTTTGGTTTTTAGAACTTCCTAAAGAAGTGTTCGAGGTGGTAATTAGTATCTCCGACTAACCTTCAGTTTCCTGTTTTTGCCTTACCATCTTTTGGGCTTATTTACTAGAACTGTAGCTCTTGGATACACTCCTGAGTAGAGCGAAAATACTTTGTGCTTTTGCTGCTCAATTTTCTATGCCTTTCTGTAAGCTGTGTCCTTTGTTATAAGTTTGTTATATTATAGTTGTCCATCCAGTTCACTCTTTTCAGAATTTCTGCTCTGCTATTTTATTTCCAAAATTAACATAGTAATTTTCGATGTGGTTTTCCAAGTGATTTTTCTCCAAAAGTAAAATTAGTATAAATAGGCGAAAGAAGAAACTCGGTTTTTTGCTGAAACTGCATCTGAAAGCATGTTGCTATTTACTTATTGCACTTAAGAATGAAATTACTTCCTAAAGAAGTAAGTAAAATAAATAAATTAAAAAAAGATAATTAAATAAAACCTGGTAAAGTCAAATATTGGTTATTGAAATCACTAAAAAAAATTGTTGTTGTTGTATCACGTAAAGAAATGTATCCTTTCATTTAGTTTGAATGTTGCTAAAAGGTTTTTGTCTATCTAAATGACATGCCCAAATATCTAAGCCGCTCTTTCATCATACAAAATAATGTAAAACTCAGCATATCAGAAAGCCCTATAGCAGGGGCTCGAACACCTGTCTATAAAAAAATGGAATATCCCGTGTTTGTTTGAATGTTGTTTTCTCCCGGTGGTGATTCTATCGAACCAGTGATCCTAGAAAGTTAGGTGAAGACTCACTTCAACGGAAATTAGAAGTGCTAGTTCTCTTCTTAAGTAGACAAAAAAAAAAAAAAAAAGAAAAAAAAAAAAAAAAAAAAAAAAAAAAAAAAAAAAAAAAAAAAAAANAAAAAAAAAAAAAAAAAAAAAAAAAAAAAAAAAAAAAAAAAAAAAAAGCCACACTAAAGAGGTGTTTCTGCCGTTGTATGGCTAAAAAATACGATTTTACCCCGAAGGGGGGGGGGGAGAAAAAGAATAGAAGAATAATACTTTGAAGTCTCGTGTCTCTACTTAGGCAACACTTATTTTTTAGCTTTAATTTTTGTAACTTTCATTTTTATTCTTCATGGAAGTACTCCACGCTGAAAGCGTAAAATAAGATTCTTGGAACGTTATTTTAATATTTTTTTTAGTGCACTGATGAGGATATCTGTAGATGTGGTGCATCTTCAGAAATAATCCCTTTAAAAGCAGAACTGGAGTCAGTAAAGAAACAGCTTCGTACAACTTTAGATAACTTGGATGCCGTTAGAGAGCACTTGGCTGCCACGGAAGAGGAAACCAAAGTAAGTGGCATACTTAGGTGTTACATTATTATTCATTGTCTTCACAAATACCTCGTTATTTTCTCTCTTTTTTTTGTTTTATTACCAAGGACATCGAAACAAAAACATTTTTTTTTCTTTATATACATCTTAGTTATTTTCATACCTGACAACCGCGTTTTTATTATAATTTTCTTTTGGTTGTCTCAAAGCTCCGAAGTTTTTAGCGCAGAATCACATTTTCGTCAGTGTTGCCACGCAGAACCATGAAAATAAATGAACAGAAATGATCAGTAAAATTTGGCGCTAATTCTCATCCTTGACAATTTAAGATAAGATATATATTTCAAAAAATAACTATCATAAGCCCCGAAGGGCCGAATTCGAACTTCGAAGTAAAAAATATCATGAAAAAACACCGAAACCGGAAAACTGGCAAAGAATGCCAAAACAACAACAAAAAGCAAAAATCAGATTGAATAATAATTCGTCAGTCAATAATTTAACTGTAAAATGTCAATTAAAAAGATACTAACTGGTCAAACTGAACTAAAAATAAAGTAAATAACGTAAAAAAAACAATTTGGGACATTAAAAAAAGGTGGGCCAAAACAAGCAAATAAATACATAAACTAAAAAAATACATATAAAAAAAAAGTTAAAAGGGATACTAAGATAGAGGGGGGAGGGTTGACCAAAACTAGCGAATGAACCCACAATCTGGGCAGCACCACCATCCAATAAAAAAGGGAGAAACTAGCCGGAGATTGTTATGCAGTCTCCAGTTACCCGATTCAAGCAATCAGATGTCATTTTTATTGTCAGTGGTGTTCTAAGATATATGCACAGGTTTACTCCAATATCTGTCTTGAGAATCTCTGGCATTTCTTTTCTACATTAAAAACTATTTTTCTGGAATAGAATATGTTTACTCAACTTAAACTTGAAACTTTCGCATGCTGACCGCCTGATGTTGTGGAGATAACGATCTTTTGATTCACTGCCCATGGTCGGGTGTGCAATGTGTGGTTCGGGGCAAATCATCCGACGCTTCTCGTGTTTTCCTCCAGATTTCTCCAGGTACACTTAGAGCTGGTTTGACTCTGGCTGAGTCTGACAGAGTCACACCATTGACCCCGTTCTAAACCAAATAACCAGGACTCGAACCCATTTCAAGTGCCATTTCAACCATTTCAAGTGCCATTTCAACACCCATTTCAAGTGTTCAGGATTTCAAGTGCAGTGTGCTAACCAAGCTAACACGAGAATGTTTGTATTAGAAAAAAAATAATGAAAAATGGAAGGGGCCACAAAAAGCCAGGTATTTGTTCAAGGTCGACCAATAAAGTATAAGAAAACGTCAAGTAATAAAATCAACTGTTAAAATGACGAATAAAATAGGGCACAGTGACGAAATATCTTTCTGTTTGCCGAATTAAAATTATCTTCAAGCAAAGGATCCAATCTATAGTGGCGAAGTTGTCTTGGCAGGGACGATGAATTTGACAGTGAAAGTCAGACTGTTCAATTTTTTTTCAGACTTAACAACTGAACTGGTTTCAGTTCAAAGTCCATGATTACTTTGTGTCATGTTATTTAAAGAGGTTAGGTGAGACTGATTCACACCATTAAATAGTAAAGGAAGAACTAAGAAATATATTTAGGGTCAAAATTCATTAGTCGCCCACTTTGATTTTCTTTTGAAACTGAAAAGGTGTCCAGAACCCAGATCATGGGCGTATCCAGGTTTTTGTTGGGGGAGGGTACAAAAACTTAAAAAAAATACATCAAAAGTTTGTTCATATTCATTTTGTTATGTGTTTTTGGACACAAATTTCCGGGGGGGGGGGGATTCAAACCTGGTAGTCCCCCCTGGATATGGCATTGGCCTGTATATTCGAAATAATTCAATTTTCCCGGTCTTTATAGTTTGATACTATTTAACTTTGACCAGTTGTCTAAAATCAAGCTAGCAAATCTTTGCAAATCCAACAATTTTTCAATTTGATTTTTCCTGACTGAACTATTTTGAAAGAGAAATTAGCCCTATAATTGACTGGCCTGTCTAGTGTCCATGTTCATGACATATCCACTTAGAAGAGTTGGTAAAGTTTCTGCTTAAGCGGGCTTAGAAATGAATTCTATATGATCACTAGATGTGGTACAAATACTAAAGTAGTGTTTTAGCGAGACATACGTAGCCATTTTAAGAGGGCGCAAGATAGGTGCAATGAAATTCAAAGGGGATGTAGCCCTAGAAAAAAGCTAGGAAAGTCTGAACTAGAAGATGCTAGGACGAAGAGCTAGGAAACAGATGCTGAACAGGGGATGCTAGATATACCACTTTAGCTATGTTTAATTGTCTCAATTCTGACTATTGGTCAGTGATAAAATGCGATTATTGGCAGAAACTGACTTGTCAATGCATTACTTTATTTGGGGGGAGGGAATGGGTAGGAGTCTTTCTTCGCCTCTTTTCCTCTACGGAGAGCGAAATTGGTGTTTCCAAAAGCATGAAGGGAGTCAGATGTATTTTGTTTTTTATAGTTCACCTTAAAGTGTCTTTGGGTTTGCTTGTTTAGATTTATTAAAAGCGTAACAATACACAGCGAAGAGGAAAGAACCCCTCCCGCCTGAATCATGATTTGTACTTATTAATTGATTATTTTTTAAAGGGAAAAACTTTTTGTCTCCGATAAGTTTACCTAAATTAATGTAAGGTATTTTAGGATAATTGGCCAACCTTTTCTATTATTTTCCTATTCTAGGATGAAAGGAGTAAGCTGCACGATCGTATCTTAGGACTGGAACATTGCCTTGAGGAATCTGAAAACACCAAGTCATCGCTGAGTGCTCAAGTGAACGACCTTCACTCAGCTTTATCCGAAGCTGAAGATTCTTGTCGACGTCACGCCGAAGAGAAGAGAGAGTTGCGTAACCAAATAGCTGAGTGTCGTGCTCAGATTGCAGAAGCCCAAGCAGGACGAGAGGAGGCAGAGAGGCTCCTTGCGCAGGAAAGAGAAGCCTGGGATGCACAGGTTTGATTATCTGTTATAAAAACTACAAGTTAGATCAAAATTATTTTTGTTTTTATTGACAAAAAATTTTTTGACAAATGCTTGATGAGTCCTGACTATCAAGCATGAATCCTTGCTAACCGACTGAATTACAAGACTTTTCATACGAATAGAAATTAATCGTCTGATCGATATTTGTCAAATGAAACGATCCTGCCACCAAATTTACATTTGGTGCATTCAAAAAGAAATTCGAGGTTTGAGTCGATTTGTGCTATTATTATTATTATTTATTTCTAACCCACGCTATACAGAGGTACAGTACGTGGAGTATCATGAAGAAAAACACGTAAAAATGCAACGCAAATCAATATAGAAATCAAAGAATACCAGTTACAGAGTAACACATAAAATTTAAAAGAAATTAAAACAAAAGAGAAATAACATAAAAGCAGGGGGAAAAGAATATGAGAAAAAAAAACTCACAACTTGCAGAATCAAATAAGCAGTAACATACAGAAATATGGACACAAGCTGTCATTATTTTTATCATAATTTGATTTTTACTCACTCGTTACAATACTGAAAAGTGTGGAGTGACCAAAAATAGAAAAACAAACGAACTAACTAAGGAAAAATAACTTACGACTGAAAAAACCTGATAAGGTGATGGTGTGGAGAAAAACGGACACAATCGGTACTTGAAAGTTTTCTATGTAGTGCTTCCAGTTTTACAGTAATATCAGGAACGAGAAATTTATCAATAATTACCCGGTTATTAGTCCAAGGTGGAAGAAACAACAAAAATTTACGAAATCTAAAATAGTTAATCCGGATTCTATTTAACTCATTTTTCTTAAGAAGGGGAAAAATTCCAGAAGCAAAAAGAATTGAATGGTCACAAAAGGCTGAGTAGAGCTTGGCCAACGCGAATTTATTATATTTACCTCTATTTGCACCAATCTTAGCGTATCCTAATTGAATTTTCATTTTAATATCTGAGACTGTGCGCTGGCGCAAGCTCGGAGGACTATTAGTAATAGAAATACCGAGCCATCGAAGAGAATATACGAGAGGGATAGTAAAGCCACTGCAAAAAAGGGGAGTACTAGAATTGTTGTTAAAAGAAAGAAATTTACATTTATCTACATTAAGAGAAAAGCCTATGTCTGAAAAAGCAGTAGCAACACGAGAAACCATGTTAGATAGACCAGTTTTAGTACGGTTTATAAGAAGCAGGTCATCAGCATAGGCAAGATATGTGGTATCTTTTTTGAATAATCTGAAAATCTATTATAAGATTGTTTTTATTTCGGTCCAAAAAGTAAAGGTAACCTATAAGAATGGAAACTGGCGACAAAGAAACTATCAACGCCATCTTTTAGTGAGCCTGTCATGAGATTGGGATCAGCACCCCTTTCGTTTACTTGTAAAATAATAGGAAAAATTAGGCCAAGATATTCTTTTGTTTTTAGAGCCTGAGAAGAGATTTCATTATACAGCCTTTATCAAACAATTTGTGGTAACGAACTGTAAGTAAGAAGCGACGCTAGTAATCAAAACTCTACAAAACGGAAGTTTGATATCAATAGATATATCAAAAGAATTGGCTTATTTTGCTAATTCCGAGTATATAAGATTCACTAATTTTAGTGTTACTAATCAAAGATTACGAGCCTGAGAAAATTTGCCGGATTTTTGTAAAAGGGTAGGAAATTCCCCTTAAAAGTTAATGAATGAAAATCACACCATCAGATTCAGTGTATCAGAGAGCCTTACTGTTGAGGTTCCAAGCTCCTATCTGCAAAAATATGGAATTTTCTTCTTTTTTTTTGCCAGCAGAAAGATATCGGATGCATGTTTATTTATTTATTTTTTCCCTGGGGTGATTGTATCGAACCAGTTGTCCTAAAATATTATGAGAGGGCTCATTTGAGCGGAAATTGAAATTTCAAGTGCCCTTTTTAAGTGAAAAAGAAATTGAAGGGCAACTAGACCCCTCCCACGCCCTTTTTTTCCCAAAAGTCGTCTGATCAAAATTTTGAGATAACCATTTTGTTCAGTGTAGTTGAAAGTTAAAATAACTATGTCTTTGGAGATGACATGACACCCCAAAACCACCGTAGGAAGGATCGCAAGTTATGAAATCTGCCCATTGTTTACGTATAGTATTTGTTACAGGGAAGCATGCCGACATTTTTCAAGGGAGGGGGATTTTCTGGGGATAGATTTTCTTCAGGGAAGATTTCCCATTGGGATCGAAGTTTCCGGGGATGGACCTTCCAGGGGAAATTTTACACGGGAGATTTTTTTCAGAATTCATATACGAGATTCCTTTTATTTGTCTGACTTTTTCGTTGGCGATCCCATTTTACATGTGGGGATGCTTTGGGGGAATTGTCCGGGGTAAAGTTTCAGCGGGCTTGGAATTCTCTGGGGATTTTGACGTGGGGGGGGGGGGACTTCCCACGGATGAAATCTCCATCGAGGAATTATCACCAGGAGAAAATCTCCTCGGGGGAATTGTCACCAGGAGAAATTTTCCATGGGGAAAGTTTTTTGCGAGAGAAACTTTCATTGGGGAAGAAGAATTTCCGGGAAATATTTTCCACACAGGGGGAATCTCCTTACGGTCTTAAACTGGATCAGAAGTTAAATAAAAATTAGTCTGTCTTCAAATGAAAGTATGCTCAGGAGTAATTTTCAGGCAGAATCGTAAACAAGAAACTTTCGGGGTGAATTTGCAGTGAGGATGGAATTGTACGAGGACAATATCTTGGCGGAAGAATTTTACATGGGAGGAATGTTATATGGACAAATTTTCGTGTATGGGGGATTTTCCCCGGAATGGTGGGGATATCCTGGAATTGTTTGAAAAACCATCAGAAAAAAAACAAGTTTTTCTGTTGAAAGTAAGGAGCAACATTAAACTTGAAACGAACAGAAATCATTCTGCATATGAGGAGGGCTGCCCCCTTCTCAATACCCCGCTCTTTACGCTAAAGTTCAACCTTTTGCTCAATTCTTTTAAGAACGATTCCATAAACACAAGGGCCGTGTAATTAGAATCAGAGTTCTTAAAAAAAAACTTTAGCGTGAAGAGAGGGGTATTGAGGAGGAGGCAGCCCCCCTCATATACGGAATAATTTCTGTTTGTTTTAAGCTTTAATGTTGCTCCTTACTTTCAGTAGATTTTTTTTTATCTAGTTGGAGTAACCTTTGTTTACGTGAAGATGGAGTAACCTCTGTTTGATCATTTTAATATTTATATATTGAATTTTTTTCTCCCTAATGTATCAACATTAAACATGTTGTCTGTGTCTTTGTCGAGCCAAAAGCAGCAGTAGAACAATTTGTTTTTTCTTCAGACAAGTGAATGGCGACAGTTCCAGCGTGACCTTCTGACAACAGTTCGTGTGGCAAATGACTTTAAGGTGGACGCTCAACTTGACCTAGAAAGAACTGTGCATGAAAATCAAGGACTAAGGGATAGGTTGCTATCGCTGCAAGCAGAACTGGATAAAGCTAGAGGTATGTTTGTTCGACCATCTTTTCCTGTGTACCTAAATTAGCAGCTGTTCACATGTAGACTGGTGTTATTTGTTACATTCATTTAAATGACTGACGCAGAATGATGGCAAAGGCGGTTTTATAAATACTCAGTTGATTGATCATTCTATCTCTTTTTATCTATTATCCGTATATTTTGCTGCTTTGATGTATTTGTTAATTTTTATTAATTTTATGATATTAATTCTGTAATGTTAGTTATTACATTTGTTAATTATCTACTATTCATTTGGTTAATTCCCGGGACCACGCTTTAAATATTGAGAAAATCGTCTAATCGAAGTTAGTTGATTTTTAGAACAACCAACCATTCAACCATATGTGTAACCTATATAATTTTAGAATCATAGATTCAAATTCAAGTCTGTTTAAAAAAAAAAAATAACTTAAAAAACCAGCAACACGCCGAACCTTTTTTTTCGTCATACACAACGAAAATATATAAAGAACAAAAAAAAAAACAAAATAAAAGTCGATAAAGTCATAAGGACAGGGTTCCTAGCTAAAAAAAAAAAAAAATTGTAAATGTGTAGACACTCAAATAGATGTTTTTTTTTTTTTTATGAAGTTTGAATCTGGATATATATATTTTTTTGTCCCACACATGTTTAATTCTGAAGTTAAAATATTTTCTTATGCTATTTAATTTCATTTTTAATCGGTAGTACAACAGATTGAATTAATTGATTGATTGGTTATGATTGTAGGAAACGTTAAAAAGAAATTTAAAACCAAAATTATCTGATAAAATAACCTTGTCCCTCACAAGTTTGCCTTTGGGACGAACAGTTTTCTTGTGTTGTTGTTTTGTCTTTTATTTGTTCAGTACAATAAACCGATTGATTGATTGATTTTTTATGATATTAAAGAGTGTTAAATATAAATTTACAATTTAGGAAAGCTAAAGAAATTTAGGAAAGTCTGTTCATTTACTCATGCTGGGATATTACTTTTTATAAAAAAAATACTTTCTGGAAATTTTTCTGGGAGTTTTTTTCTAGAAATCTTTTAGATAAAACTTTACAGAAATCTTGAATCCTTTATTGTCTCAAATTCCTTGGTCTCACATGTATTTACAGTGTATGCATTTGCTTACATTTGCCTCACTTTGTAGGACGAAAACGCCCAGGCTCTTTTTAATGAACCAATTCACTTTAGAATCTGAAAAAATATAGTAAAAAAATGTGGAGAAATAATTCCGAGATTTTCTTATGAAAAGTAAGCTAATGTGACTAATGAACGAAACACCTCGGTTTTTCTTTGTTTTCTTGGAGTTTTTGTAGAAAAATAACCATGCGTGCCCCCCTCCCCCCAAAAAAAAAACTTTGGCTGATAAATCCAGGTCTGTTCTTACTAACCCAGACGAGTGGGAACTAGCTTTTTTTTTACTAGGCCTTGACAATATTTTGCTCATATCTTGTTAAATACAGATTTTGTTGCGTAGCCAGGAGTAATGGAGTTTGGATTTTTAAGAGAGTTGGAATAAGGAGTAACAAGATGTATTTGCTGCTTGTTTTTCCTGTTATTAAGTCTTCATCAAATTCCTGTTATTATGACGAATCAAGTGTATTTTAATTTTAGTGTATAATATTGTATTTGTATAGTATAATATAATACAAATACATTTTTAGGTCACCAATTTTAAGTCTCGTGAAAGGAGTGGCGGGATTTTTGGGCTGGTTTCCAGGACCAAAGTTTGTTTTGCTATTTATAGCTCCCGTTGAAGTCAAGAATACTGGGAAATTTTAAAATAAGGTGAAGATATTTCAAGCTTAATTCTGATAAAAGGATTTGAGAAAGCCAAACTTCTTACACAGATTATATTTCTCGCCTTTGATTTCCAAAAAAGGGCATAATTCAACCAGAATATTACACTTCTTAATTTCCTATCTGGCGATAATGAATGAATTCATTTTGTTATGAGGGCTCAAGAGTAACAAAATGTAAAACAAATTTTGTACGCCGTCGTCCTCGGTATTGCACTTTGTCTTTACAATAATATTGTAGAACAAAATGTAAAATGTAGAGTAAAACAAATTGAAAAATTATTAAATTGAGGGCGATGCAATGCTGCGTAAGTGCCTGTTTCCTTTATATAACCTGACGTTGCCGTTGTCTTTTTTGGTCATTTGTTGGTATTTGGAGTGAAATAAGTTTGGCTTCAAATGTCACCTTTTCTTAGTGTTGGATAACTTGTTTATTGTTTGTAGCTCAAATAAGACGTCCTCAGAGTCCACCAAGGATTGTCCGTACGCCTTCAATGAATGATGGCACTAGTCGGTCATTGGCACCACCAGACATAGTAAATCACAGGCCCCGCCCCCAGCTCACTCGTTTGGATAGCCGTCTCTCTGTAAAGCGGCTAGTTGAGACAATTGAGCAAACAGCCTGCAGAAAACCTGGAGATGAAACGTCTCCAAGCTCACCAGTGCCACCTATTCAGGTCGCGATGGTACGGTCACCATCTTCGCCTTGTGGCACAAAACCACCTTTGGGAGTAACATTAAGGGAGGGAAGAAGAGAACCGCAGCCAAGACCAATGTCTGCAGCTGTTCTGTCAAGTACCCAGTTGCTTGGGAGGCCAGGACAGAGGAGCTCGTATTCAGGTAAGGTCCAGGGCTAACACTCTTAGTAATTTATCACCGTTTTAATGACTTTTTCTTGCCTTGTGATTTTCCAGAAATTTATAGTGGTTTTCCGCTTTGTGAATCGTGACGATAGCACAAAATTTCAAAAAAAAAAAAAAAATACTTCAACGCTTTCTTCAGGACAAAATTATTGTTGGTATTTTAGTTCTGAGGAGATAATGTGTTAACAAGAAGTCATATATTGCCGTTAAAAGTACAATGTGCTTTGGTTCTCATCCATGTGATTTTTTCCGTCAATGGCTTAGTTCGTCTGCTTTATTATTGATATGTCCTAGTTCTTGGTCGATCCGCAGGATGAGATTATTCAGTTAGGTCAAGATGAGATAAAGTACCATACAATATTATCCACCTCTTATAGAACCACGTTCACTCAAAGTATAGGATTCAAGCGATTTGGATCTTGTCCATAGATCCCAAGGCGTCATGTTAGGGGTATATTCCCCCTTGCAATACTTTTGGTTGCGATAAAAAATGAATTGGTTAAAGATGGCGTAAGCCATGGTATTACCGACTCACTATTCAAATTCAATAATTTAGGAGAATAAAATTAATGCGATAATTGAATTCTTTGAATTCTTGACCTGCCGAAATCTATACATTGTACATTCAGTGTTTAAGAACTTGTACCTTTGATTTTTAAATAATCAAGAGATTGACACAGATAATCTTAAACTATGGAAATAACAGTGAAGGAAAATTATATTACCATCTTTAATATTAAGTTGATTGAGCCACAATATGGAAACGTGAACTTCATGGCATTGGCTAAATAGTGAAGCGGTACTTGTTAATTATTCAGAACACACTCAAGAATTTTAGGTCTAAAAAAACGGTTTACAAGTGACAGGTGACAGAATGTATTGGACTTATATAATTTAGAGTATATATTTGCACATTAGGGGATGGGGGTAAAGTATACTGGATCTGCATGCAAAATGTTTTAGCTATAGCTATTCTGCATATTATGAAGTAAGAATTGTTTTTTTTTCTAACTTCACGCTGTCCAAATACTTTACCCACCCCCTTCCCCCCTAATGTGCAAATATATAGCCCAAATTATATAAGTCCATTGCATTCTGGTACCCGTCGCTTGTCTTTGTGGCCATGAAACTGGTTTTCTCAGATCTAAAATTCTTGAGTGTGTTTTGAATAATTAACAAGTACCAGTGAAGCTTTGAATAGATAGGGATAGAAGAGGGGCGTGCGCAATTGGAACTTCATTTGGTCTTCAACTCGCAAACAACTTTTCAATCCAGCTGTTTGTTTTTTTTCTGTATATTGTATTCCTTTCAGCTGTAAGAGGAGCTAAAGTCAGTGTATTTTATTTTAGTATTATGATATAGAAGGTTTCCAATCTATTGTTTATCTATGTAATCTAGTGAACAGTCTCAGCCTATCGAATAACATAATAAATAGCTTTTCACGCGTTGTCAAACGGTTGTTTTTAACGAGAAACATTCGTTTTAAATATCAAAGTATTATGACGAAAACATGAACTTAGGGGTAAATATAGGATGGGGGTAACAGAGTACAAGCTTGCTACATATTTTGAGAAACCCTTTCCATTGGTAGTGGTAGAATAGAGTTGGATTCCTGCATCAAATTTGTGTGATTGTTTAACATTTTTGAAAAAGGCGTAGATCAAAATCCTAAGTAGAATAGCCGTTGATAGCTTAGAATCCACGGACAAATTGTAAAGGGGAACGAAAGCTAATGAAAAGTGAGCCATGAATATTTTGTTTTTACTTATTTTTACGTGAAACCAACCAACCGTTTCAAGAAAGACAGTTATGCTGTAATGTATTGAAGACTAGGAAATAAAAAGACAGATATCAAAAGCATAATGTCTTATTTTACCCTGTTCTCATAATTCTCATTTTGCCAAAAGAAGAGTACCTTTTGAATTCCTACTGCTAACAGTCGCGCTGTTTCTTTTATAATATATGGTGATTTATTTTTTCATATAAATTTCCAATAAATCCAATAAATGTTTATATAAGATTGTTTGTCTTTTTAACATCATTAGGATTGATATTGATTAACCCCGCTTTTCCTTTTAATGTAGATGCTATAATTGCTAAGACTGTCAGTTCTAACTCTACTCAAGTAAAGAGTGATGACCAACAACCAGTTGGTCCTTTGAGACTTCTTGCTAATTCTGAGACGCCTATTCGTAGCCTAAGTTTTTCTGATGTTGATAGGAAGGAAAATCCACTCGCTGGTTTGGTTAAAACTGGTGGATCAAAACGAAATGCATTGCTCAAATGGTGTCAGTCTAGAACCGCTGGCTATTCTGGTAAGAGAAACTTCTTTTTTGCTACTTACCGTTTTGGATAGAAATTTTATTACAAAAAATCTCCTGCAGTGCTTTAAAGTACTATTTCCAAAGATAACAATGTTGTTACAAACATTATAGTCCCCTTTTCTCAATCTGAGTAAAGGAGGTGAGGAACTGAATACTTTCTTAGACCACACTGGCTATACATGACATATGAAGCTAAGAGAAGAAAGGAAATAAATGAAAAATAAAACCAAAAAAGGGTGAGAAAACGAGGATTTTGTCAGCCAGTGGCAAAACATGAAGACGAAAAACAAGCAAATATTTTAACAAGGACCTCCGCCAAGTCGTTCTCAGTGCTTAACAAAAAAGAAGAAGAGAAAAAAACAACAGAAATCTAACCTTCAAAAAAGAAATCATACACAACAGTAAACTCCAAAAGGTTAGATTTCTGTTTGGTTTTTTTTCTCTTTTCTTCTTTTTTGTTAAGCACTGAGGACGACTTGGCGGAGGTCCTTGTCAAAATACTTGCTTGTTTTTCGTCTTCATGTTTTTGCCACTGGCTGACAAAATCCTCGTTTTCTCACCCTTTTTTGGTTTTATTTTTCATTTATCATTTCCTTTCCTCTCTTAGCTTCATAAGGAACTGAATGGAAAAGAATCGGTCATGCTTTAATTTGAGTGTAATTGCAAAGTACCGATGCGACCGACACTGGCTTTACCCAACAGCGAAAAAAAAAATCAGCACAAGGTTAGATTTTTAGTTTTAATTTAGTTGTAGTTCATTTTCAGTTTATTTAATTTTGCATTTTAATTAACATCCAAAGTAAAGTGAAGTAAAGGTAATCCAAGATTCACACTGAAGAAAATTGTCGCAATAGATAAAAATTCGCATGGTTTATCTGTTGGCAATTTTACATGCCGTTATGTTCGCACGTGATTGTTATGTCATCTAGTTTCTAGCTCTTGGTAGTTCTCTTCCATGGCTGTTGCGGCTGTTGAGGAAAAGTCGAAACAACAATCCGTGTGACTGCTGCTGTTGGGTGGGAAAAGTTTTCAAATACACGGTATTAATGTCAATACACGTTATTCGTGTTACTATTTCCATCTCGATGAATCGTTAAAAGATAATGCGCTTAGTTAATAAAGAGCAATGTGTCTTTCATTTGCTATTGTTCTGTCTTTTTTTCCGGGCCTTGGCATTCAGAAAAAAAACGTCGAAGAAACTTGAGGGACGGTTCTTTTTATTTGGAATTCCAATTTCTAATGGCTTTCCAAAGGGTTAAAATTGATTGGAAATAACCAGCCACCCTTTCAGGGTTCTTATTACTGCTCGTGTCTGGTTGTTGCAAATCACTTTATCTCAAAAAGTTCCAAAATGTCCAAATAACCCATTTGAAAAAGAAGCTTAAATGATACTTTTTATAAGAAATGTGGACATTCTATAGCTTGTTGAAATGAGGACTAACTCCATACGTATAAAAATGCCGATCCCGCTTCAACTCGAGATCGTTCAAAGCCCATTTAACGATTATAATGGAGCCCTAGTGTCTAGGGCTTCCCAGTTTTGTAAATAAGGTGGATATGTTATGCTTTGCTGAATTGAGGGTTGTGTAAAGATACAAGTCTACATAATTGCATGTTTCCGGGGTATCGACTCCCTTTCTCTCCTCACCCCATTCCTAGCCTCATAATTATAGATATGTTACACCTTTTTCGGCTCTTAACCGTTCAGAGATGAATGATGTTTACGTGACCGAAACGTGTCCTAACCAAAGAAGACAATTACATATTTCACACTTAGTGTTTTATTTCCATTAAAGTTAGCATTTAACGGTTTTAGAAACACTAATTCCAAAGAATAATGGTACTTGTACACCGATTAAAGACTTAGCTGATTTGAGCACTGAGTCAGGTACTAGCTTCTTTTTGCACTGCTTCAAATTATCTGCTTGTTCTTCCACTAACCCAGGGTATAGTCTGTTTTATGACCAAGTCAGGAGAGTGGACAGCTCAGCCATATATACTGTAATGCAAGGTTAACTGTGGATCGTTTTGGATAATGGCTCTTATAAAGTTTTTAAATCATTAAAACATCATTAACAGTGAATAATTTGTTTTTTTGAATATTTAATACACCGTCTTTGAAACCATTTCACATATATCTAGTCTATTCGTTCAATAATGTATACCCACTCGACTTAGATTAGTACGGCAGTGTGGCCTAAGAAAACAATACCTAATCTAAGGTGTTAAGATTTAAATCTAAATTTTTCCTAATTTTACAAGATACGTATGGCTGTGTGAGTTACTCATTTGTCAACTCAATCAATCATATTAAAATTTTCACTCTTCTTGGTAGGCCAACTTAAATATCTCCTAGCCTAGGTTAAGTTAGGTTAGTTAGGTTAAATTAGTTAGGTGTTACAACGTAACACCTTAGATTAGGTATTGTTTACTTAGACCACACTGGCGATCTATGACGAACGAATAAACTATCAATTGGGGATAAATCCATTTAGACAGTGAAAAAAAAAAAAACAGGTACAAAAGTCCAGACATTTCGATCACATATACTGCGACCGTCTTCTGTAGAAATACTAAAATAATAAAATTGAAACTAGCATATTTATACACAATAAAACAAATAACTTTTTGTGTCATTCACAAAATAATGAACTTCCGAATTATTCACTAGATTATTTTCAGAGAGAGTTGATTGACAAAGTTTCTTCAAAGTCTTGATGTAAATTTCCTTCTTTAATCTTGCCCAAATGTAAAAACAAATTTCCAATGAAGGTGACAAAGCCTTTCGTGTCTTCTAATTGCAAACCGAATGTTGAGCTTATAGTTTACTGGGTTGGTCTCATTTCCCCATATATACGACATTTATTATCTTGGTGTTTATATTAATTTATTGGAAGTATATTTTAAGTAGATTGATTTTTCTTCTTTTTTTCTACTTCTTTTTTTCTACTTTTAAGTAGATTGATTATGTTTTTCTTCATAATTTGTAAGCGCTTAAACAATAATTTTTCTATCAAGATTATAACTGGAAATTTGGGCCCCTGTGATATGGCCTTTCTCAATGAAGTCCATAAATGAGGAATGCGGACTCCTATATAGTACGACCTTCTTCATATAAATGAAGGTTTGTGAATGAAGCTTTACAAACCTGTTCAGTTGTCTTATTTACAGACTGACAAGTGCAGCGGCCCATCAGCGCCTAAATCATGCCTATTACCAAGTAAGGATGACTAGTGCGTGATTTAGAGCCCTATGAATGGGGTTGGAGGGCTGTAAATTGAATTCCTGGAGCTAAGGGCAACAATATTACCACCAGCCTCAAAAGAATAGAATTCCAGATGTAAGAAAGATATACTATTGTAGAGTCCGCACCCAGAAAATTTGGGAAATTTACGTACGCTTTATATTTCTTATAATTTAGATATTTTTGTTGTTTATATTTTACATATGTTTTGTATTTTTTGTATTCTATATATATTTTGTATGTTACATATTATTTTGTATGTACACATGTATATGTTACAACAATTCTATTTAGGAGTGTGAAACCTGGGTTTCTTATGGAATAACTGGAGTGACATGGCTGTAGAATTCTTGTAAAACAGTTATAAAACAGAATTGTAAAATTTAGTGGGACTCAAGAATTATCGAACGGTTAATAACCCGTGCTGCATGTTTCTTTTCTGAGATATGGTTTCATTATTTTATT
>JAQQPU010004506.1:0-10169 GCA_029168905.1 Artemia sp. Kazakhstan ARC1039
GCAAACAAATTTAGGAGTATCAATTGAGTAAACTGATCTTGTTTTGTGAATATGAAGGCCAAAGGCTGGGTAACAGTAATTACTGGATCAGTATGAGTTACATCGAAATAATTAGCTAAAAAACGGTAAATTGAGTACCCAAAGTTTGAATTTATTTTAAGTTTTTTTACGTTGGCTGGCAATTGGATCGCAAGTATATTCCGGCTTACCGTAGCTTATCGGAATAATTAGTGATAAAAATAGGGAACATAAAAGATAAAAAAAAAAGTAGCGCCATTTATCTTAATATAATAATTTGTTACGTTGTTTTTGAAACGATAAATGTTCTTTAAATTAGAATAAACTTAATAATCCAATAAAGATAATTTAAAAAAAAAAACATATTTTAAAGCAGCGATTAAGGCATGAGGATGGTTATGATAAGAAGCAAACTTGCTGTATGTGCCGATAAAATGAATAAATGATTATTATTCTCTACGAAACTTATAGAACTAGTGGACTTGCTATGATCGAATTTCTATTCACTATTTAAAACGGTAAGATTTTCTGTTAAAATTATGTTCAATTACAGAACCTGAAAAATGTAACGACAGGAGTTACAGCTGCAGGCGCCTGTAGGACCAGGCACTTCTGGAGTCTGATGGGCCTAACTAGGCTTGAGAACCAAGGCAAACTGTGTGTACTTCTATAGGCTTATGAACGAAAGTTACAGACCTAAAGTACCTGAAAGAGCCAAACAGTTGAAAGTGCAGTTGAGTTTGCAAGAAAGTGAAAGCATTGCAAAAATTGAAAGAGTATAAGTCAGTGCTCTCAGCAGACACCAGAAGAAAAACATAACTTTTACCGAATACTGTCCAAGACTGTGGTTTCTGTAATAGTCTTTAAAATCGGGGGAAGAAGTAGTTTTTCTGCCGTCCTACTCGCCCCAGTAAATATTGTTTGGTGACTCATGAAAATTCAATGCCTTAAAGAGCAGGTTTAGAAACAGAAACTAACTATATATTTATTTTAAAGCGAACTAAATTGATTGTCTGGACGGTTTTCAGTCCAACAGAACTCCAGCGCAAGTCAGCGCAAGCACAAGTCAACCCCGTATAAAATAATGTTAAATTATTTTTAGTCTGGTGTCAAAACATTGATTGCCATACGACGACCTGGAAACACCCCCAGGGGAAGGCTGGTTGTCCAGAATCTTCTGTTTCAGCACCGATTTGGCTTCTTTTTTTAAATAAGTTTCTTCACAGGAAAAGAACTGGAATCCTCTCTTAAAGGTAAGTTGGAACACCTACTGAATGAAATTCCGACTATGCCCCATATAGACAAACATAGGAGTAAGCCTATTAAAGCTTTGTAAAATTAGAAGGCCGTCATTAGACCATTACAGCACAGTCCATCTAAAGCCCACTCATATCCATTTCGTCCCCAAAATTAATAATTTTGTATGTAATTATCGGGTTTGCTTACATTCCTTCAACCACAGTAGGTTGGATAAAATGGGAGATTTGTTTCATGACGTGCTGTGCAGTTTAAAATGGAATTTACAGTTTGTGCACTTAGAAGATTTCATTATGTTTGCAGATATCTTTGAGAATATCTTCAAGTTTCTGCTTTTTTTTTAAGCTTGGGCCATTTTTTTGCTGAACAAACTGTCTTAAATATTAATAACTAACTAGCAATCTGTTTATTTAACCAATACCATAATAAAATCTTTATGGGAGAATACCACTGCAAAAAATAAAGCAGTAAATTCAAATGTAAAATCCTTGTCGTAATCCTTCCCTGGGGGCTTCCCACTCTCCACCATTCGGTGTTTATCTTAGAGTATCACCTATTCAGCCCCATTTGACACATTCCCCATTTCGCTATCCCTCATTACACCACTCATGGTTCAAATCGTGCCACACGTCAACTTCAAAAATGCGTTGCATGTACATGATGATGCGTATTATTTCTAAAGTTGGGGAGCCCCTCGGTTCTTCAACACAAAAAAAGATACTTGTAGTTTACTCAAGAGCTAATTGATTTGTTATCATCGTGTGGTTATCATCCCTTTAGAAGCGATTCCCTGTTTGAGGTGTGAAATCTTCTACAGTATCTGATATTTGTGATTTGGTGACACTTAACTAGAAGAGAAACAGCATTTCTATCAGTCATAAAGAAGATTTGCGTAGGAGTGGGCCAGATTACATTTTGTTTTTGTGTCATAAATTTAACCTGCATTTAAAAGGAATATAGTGAATATAACCAAAATACAAATTTATGTGATATGAGAAGGGAAAAATTTGCAACGAGGAGAACACTTAAGTTAAAAAAATGGGGTCCATAAAAATTGTAATTCTGCTTATTGGGAGATTAGTAGGTGACCTTTTTTGTTCAAACAATTCATATATTATATAATTTTAAATGTCAGTTTGGTCAGTTTGACAGTGTGACATGGTGACAGTTTGAAAAAAAAAAAATCTAAAGCCTATTTTCCCATACACATTTTTAAATTTAAGCTAAACTAGTTTATCATAAATTGTATGAATCAAACAGTTCGAGGTAACGGACTTTAAGCACGGAATGACTCGGCTTAATAGTAACCAAAACTCTAAAAACTAAATTTTGATAACAATAGATACATTTGAAGAATTTGTGTTTATGCTTATCCCAATCATATAAAATTCATTAAGTTTGATGTTGCATATTAAAAGCTAAGAGCCTGAGAAAAATTGTCTAATTTACAAAAAAAGAGGAAACACCCCCAAAAAGTCAAGCATTCTTAATGATATTCACACAATTATACTCAGCATTTCAGGGATCCACACAGCAAAGGTTTTGAGTTTCTATCTACAAAATGTGGAATTATGTATTTTTTGCCAGAATAAAGATCACGCATGTGTGTTTCTTCTTCCCAGGGCCGATCGTATCGAACCACTGGCCCCATTTTCCAAGTGACCATAATGATTGGAGGGCAACTAGCCCACCTCAAATACCCCTTTTCTCCAAAGGCATTCGATCGGAGTTTTGAGATAGCCATTGGATTCAGCATAATTGAAAAGTGCAATAACTATACCTCTGGGGACGGCATGACTCCCCGATTTTTCTTCCGAGAGAATTTTCTGTGAGGTGGAAATTTTCCGGAGGGATATTTCGAGGAGAAAGTTTACGCTGGGGGGGGGGATTTCCTGACATGATTTTAGAAAATCGGTCACGAATTTTAGCGTAAAAGGCAAAAGTTGAGGAAGGAACCTCCCCCCCCCCCCCATCATATACGGTATAATTCATGTTCATTTTAAGTTTAATGTTGCTTCTTACTTTCAGTTGAAAATACTTGTTTTTTTTTTATTTACTCTATGTTAGAACGGAGGCAGAAGATCTAGAACAGCAAAAAACCGGTTTGGCTCAGCAGTATTGATGATCGGGCCAGATATATTTTGGAGGTGCAGATTAGATTATGCATACCAGGGCTGTATACAGGATTTTTTTTCGGGGAGGGGGATTTTACCGAAAAAAAATCAAAATCGCATCAAAAATGTGTTTACATTCATTTTTGTTAGGTTTTTTTACGAGTCGGACAAACATTTCAGGGTTTTCAAACCCTCTAACCCCCCTCCCCACCCCTGGAGACGGCCTTGATGCCTAATATGGTGTGTATAACTTACAGAAGACGAAAAAGTTAGAGTAGGTGCAAATGAGAGAATCGGCAATATGAAACTTAAAGTTATATGCAAAATATTAAAATAAAAGATATCAAGTACAGAATTTTTCTAATTGTCTGAATTTTCCAATTGTTCTAATTTTCAGTTTTTCAAAGGTATCCTAATAACCGTGACCTGATCTGGTTGACTTTTTGCTATAGCAACGATGTCCGCATCGGGTTTCGAAACCCACTCACTATTCAAAAGGCCCATTCAGGATGATGGTATCTCCCAGCTGACCCTAATTTGATAACAAACAAAAGTTTGTCTTTATTTTATATGTTTTTTGTTTTATTATTTGATTCATTTGTTTTTATGAAATCTATGCATTTCTTGTCTATTATTAATTTCGAGTTGTTATGTCCTCCATTATTCTATGAATTGGTTTCGTTTTTTCAGCTTTTTTTCTGGATATTGGCCAATCATCTGAGGATCCATTCTTAGCTAGATTAAATAAAAAAAACAAGGTTTTTCAACTGAAAGGAAGGAGCAACATTAAAATTTAAAACACTCCTCAGAAATACCTCACTCTATACGCTAAAGTTTTCTAGTACGTTAAAAAAAAGCTTCTTGTTGTTCTAATTAAACGAACATAGTGTTTAAGGAGTCGTTCTTAAAGAATTGGGACTGAAGTCAGACTTTAGCGTAAAGAGCGAGGGGTTTTGGAGGAATAAACCCCCTCATATACGTTAAAATTTCTGTTCGTTTTAAATTTTAATGTTGCTCCTTACTTTCAGTTGAAAAAATTGTTCTTTTATTTTAATTTCTGATCGTTTTTTAAATAATTTCAGGATATCTGGCTACTGCTTCTCGGAAAAATCCCTCTACCCCGAGGATTTATTCTCTAGACAATTCAATCCTATTGAAAATTTACCCCGGAAAATTGTCCTTAGCCTCTCCACACGTAAATTTGAGTCGGTAATGAGAAAGCAAGACATAAGAAGAATTTCGTATAGGAATTCTGGCAAATTCCGCCGACATAAAATTTCCCCCGAAAAATTTAACCCCTGGAAACTTTCCTCCCAATGGAAAAATATCCCAGCGGAAAATACCACCAGCAGAAAATCTCCCCCCCCCCCAACGAAAAAAAAATTATGTATACTACCCAATATTCTGGGGGAGGGTCACGATATCCCCAAAGGCATAGTTATTTGGCTTTTCAACTAGGATGAACAAACGGCTATCTCAAAATTTTGATTTTGAGAAAAATAGAGGCGTGGGAGGGGGCTTAGTTGCCTTCCAGTGTTTTTGGTCACTTAAAAAGGACACTAGAACTTTTAGTTTCTGTTCGAATGAGCCCTCTTGCGATATGCTACGACAACTGGGTCGATATGATCACCCCTGAGGAAAAAATAAAAAAAAAAACAACAAATAAACACACATCCGTGATCTTTCTTCTGACAAAAATTCAAAATTTGACATTTTTTCAGATAGGCGCTTGAAAACTCTACAGTAGGATTCTCTGATACGCTGAATATGATGGTGTGATTTTCATTAAGATTCTGTGATTTTTAGAGGGTGTCTTCACTTTTTTCCAAAAATCAGGCAAATTTAGGAAGTAGGCCTAATATCTTTTTTTCAGAATTTTGTTCTACAATTAAAATTATTTACCGTACATGGTGAATAATTTCTTTTTTTTGCTTTATTATCCATAATTATGTCTTGATTTTATATAGTGACCGATTGCTTTACCAGCCTCTACAAATATTGCGCTAGCTGACACATGGGTGTCAAGTCACAAAAATTTAGGATGGGGCAGAACTATAATATTTCTTAAAATCCAGGTGGAGGGAGGGGGGTAATTTTATTGTTTCTTTCCATTCTTTCAGAGAAAATACCCAAAAGGGGGGAATCTTCCTCCCTCCAAACTGACACCATTGCCCTTGCAATGGGTTTCCCTTTATTTGATGTGCCTAGTTTATCTTTTTTGGTTCTCATTCTCCCGAGTCCCTGATTGTCGGCAAAGAGGCCGTATCTGCACTTTTGTCAATTTCGAGAAAAAAACAATTAAAAAAAAATCGAATTCAGTGGAGCTGGAGGTTTGGTAGATAGAAAAACAAGATAAATGTCAGTTTAAACCCACTAGTCTGGGAGTTCTCAATGGTAGAACTTTTGTTCTGTTTAGCGGAAATTACTTGGTCAAATTGTAAGGGGAAAAATAGATACGACATTTTTGCCCGTCCTTTTTGCTGCTAAGGTAGTTACGACAAAAGTGCAGGAGGGCACTTCGGTTCTTTTTCCACTGTATTGTGTGAATTTGTCAAGGTTTTTTCAGGCAAAACCAAGGTTTATCTTAGGGCCCAAACGTTGAGTTTCTACCTTTTCTGCTACTTTAATCATTTAAACTAAGCTCTTATTAACATGACTACAAACCAACTTTAGAAATGTTTATCATATGGCTAAGGCACCAAAACAAGCTAGCTGATTAGGACTTTATTGGTTCCCTTTCCCCTTTACAGCTTTTTCAGTGGTGGAAGTTGTAGCTTCTTCTTTAGAGTATGCTGTCTGTACTGCGGCGGAGGAGCGGTCGTTTTCTTGACCGATGCTAGCAAGAACACACTTGTAGTACGTCACATTTAGAAGAGAAGCAATACTGTAAACCGACTGCATTTCTTTGATGTTTTCAATATAGATAACAGGTTTGCGATCCAGCGGATTTGGAATCACAACAAAATCAACCACTTCTGTGGAAGAAGTGTCCTTTCATGCTTTAAGTTCAGCCTCAACAGTTTAGCTATAACGTTGTTTTGTTGAGAGGCATGTTGTTCGGCTGAGAGGCATCGTACGACAAAACAAACTTTACCACTGAAAAGCTAATAAAAAAAAAATGGTAGCATTATTGTAGCAATGGTAGCATTCCTATCTAAATTTTGACTACGGGTGTCAGTTACGACCATTTTGCTATCAACCGGTGAAATGCCAAAACCACTAGTTTGGGAATGGCAAAGTGAAGTGTGCAAAGAAGTTTCCTTCCAAGAAAGAAAGGGAGAAGTTGAAAAACTGAATGGTTTTTCGTCAAAGATTTTGCACTTTACTTCCAAATATTATAAAATAGTACAATTATGTTTTTTTGCATTTTTTTTTGTCAATTGAGAAAGGGATGTAGTCTGGACCCAAAAGTAAAAAAAAATTCTTGGCCTATAACTAAGAATACACTGGTGTTATTTTTCTTGGTACAGCCTATTTTTGGCTTAATGGTGCTATTTCAAAAAAAAAATAATAATAACCCAAAAGGAACCTAGGCATTAGCTTTTTCAATAGAACTGTATCATTCAATTCTATGAAATTGGCATGCATGTAGAAAGGTGAAAAAATGGATTGCTATTTTGACACATAAACCCATGTCCCTCCAAATTCCAGATTGGTTCTTTCCTCTTAGCGTTGATTTGGCATATAATTTATGAGGAATTCGAAGTCGGTAATAGCGTTGCGTTTAATAGCGTCACAGTTGGACAGTCTGACACTTTTACTGCATGAGCGAAACAGTGATAAATCGGCGGCTTGTTCCAAAAAGCAGGAATATATTCTTGCTACTTGTACTAATGAATCAAAATGACAGTCTACATATCACCTTGACTAAATTGACTTTATACCGAAAGAAATAGCTTGCAAAAAATCTGCTAGATATCTCAACAAAACAATGACACTAAGGCACTGCCGAAATTCGCAATTGTGGATAAAAGTGACACTTCTATATGACAAGGGATAAGGTAAGAACTGCAGAGTCTTGATACTGGTCTGTTGCTGGTATAATCAACATTTGGGAAGAATAAGACGGACTGAGGGGGATATTTTTCCAGGATGGAATGTAAGGGAAGAATGGGTGGATATAATACTAAGTGATAGAAACTTCAAGGGGATTAAGGAGTTGGGTGAGTTTGTAGGCACTGGTATAAGAAAAAGGGAACATTTCCTGTAATTTATTTTATTATTTAATCTAGATTTGAGGGTATTTATTTGTTTATGACTTATATAATGTTATAGTTTTTGTATTTGCCATGGCTCGTAAAGCCTTTTAGAAATAACATATATCATGTCATAACATATCAATTGATTTAGTTAAGAAGACAGGAAAAAAATTCTTAATTTTTCCAAACATGGTAAACCGATTTATAGAAAAACGATATTGTGAAAAGATCTTGATTGTCACTTTGCATAAGAACAACGGTACTTTCGTAGTACTGGGGCGGAAAACTGTGTTGCTATTACTTTTAGAGTTTCCGGAGGCTTCAAGTTACAATTGACAAAAATACTAAATGACAAAATTACAAAATACCAAATACAAAATACAAAAAATACTAAACAAAAATACTAAATACTAAAAATACTAAATTCCGTATTTCCTTGATATTGATGGTCATGAACGAGCGTTTTTTTTTATTTCCAGAAGTTGTTGAATATAGGGGAACGGCTAATTCGAACAAAATATTAAAGTTTCTAGTTCCTTCTTTGGAAACTACAGAGCCCACGCTACAGCAAAGCGCCAATTTAGCTGTTTTATGTCCCGAGACAATATTTTAGGCCCAAATAAATACTATCAAGCAAAAATTCTTTGATAATCCATCAGTTTAGATCTGCCAAAAAGCTACTAATATAAGTGCTTTCATACCTATTGTGAGATCTTAAAGTCTTTTTTTTTGAAAATCACACGGTTGAAAACAAGATTTCCCGATTAATAGTCAAACATCAATACACCGATCATTGCATATGCCTTATTCTAAACAGTTTTTGGTTAATAAATGCCAGAAAATAGCATGTGGTTTTTATTTTGTATTTTCTAGAAAAAAAATGGTCCAAGCTTATATAGCTCAAATTGCAGACTTTGATTGTTATTTAAGAAAAAAATGAAAAGTTGTTCAGAGTAAAGAGGCATTATAACTTAAATGAGTTTTTCCCATAAACGAAGGGAACCAGCATTCCTCAAGCCTCCCTTTCCCTCTTTACGCTAAAGTTTCGCCAGTCCTTGACTGAATTTTTTTTGACTGCAGCAAATGTAGCGATCAGGTAATTATGTGTAACTTCGTTGTATTTTTGGTTTGTTTTATATTTCAACACATTTAACAGAAAGATATATGTCTAAGCACCAACGTCTCATGGTCTACTATTTTTCAATGTCAAAGCGAGTCAAATTTGTCAATTTTTTTTATATTTTTCTACTAAAAATACCTCCAAGAATATATTTTTTCATAATATATGGAGAAGAAAAAACTTTATCAGAGCACAAGCCCCCTCCCCCTGCCCTTCCCGAATTGATACCGGTAAATAATTTATTTAACGTTATTTTACTCTTAGTCAACAAATAAACCTTAATTTTCGAATTTAAGCTTTGCATAGGTTAGATTGGCGGAAAAAGGTGAATAAAAGTAAGAAAAATCATAAATTTCTGATCAATTTGTTCTGTTTGCCACAGCAAGAAATTGAAAAGACACAAATATATAAAATGTAGTTAAGACTTAACACTGGAAAATGTAAGAAACCTCAGCTTTCGAAATTAAGGTTTATTCAATAAAGTACGTGGCATAATTGAAAAGAAAAATATTTAGATTTTTTTCTTCTAGAATTAAGTCTTTGTCTCTTTGCTAGTTTTCTGTTACTAGTTGTCTGTTCTTTTCTTTTATCTTAGTTTTTCTTTTGTTCTTTAGTTTTGTTAAGGGAACACTTCATTGAATTATTATTTAGTCTAACTTTCTCTACTCCCAGATGGAGCTTGTACAGGTTGCATCAGAGATAGGTACTGTTTTGCTTAATGGTACACACTAAAGAAGTAAAGTTTGGTTAATGCTAATTAAAAAAAATATAATATAGGATGTATATATAATAGTTTAGAAACAAATTTGGGCTATATATTTGCACATTATGGGGGTGGGGGGGGGGGAAGCATAGCATATACTAAATACGTAACCTAACCTAGGTACCTCCCCCCCCCTAAACCCCAAAAAAAAAACAGTTTAAATATTGTAAATTCAATGAGAAACCACGCTCTTCGATCAATTTAGATAACAATTACCCGCTTACGGGTCTCCATCAAGGCATTTATTCGACTGTCTATAGTCGTTGTGTACCATTAAGCGAAACAGTACCCAGAGATATTAAATAATTACTGAGACCTCACTGGCTAATCATGACAAGACAAAAGAATCGTAAAAACAAGGATAATAACAGCTAGCGAAAAAAAGAGGAAGACTATGCAAATATTTCAGTCAAGACCTCCGCTTGACCGTCTTAAATGCAAGTACTAAAAAAATACAGATAAAAATCCAAAAGATAAAATAAAAACAAAATCTTAAAACAGATACTGAGATTTAAATAGGAAAGACCCTTTTAAAGCAACGGTGAAAGGGTAACTGAATAAAAATTACAATCCTGAATGGCATTTCACAAGTTCATTTTATGTAAAGCATTCTTAAAGGCCAATCACTTACCAGGTGTGGTGTTATTAGAGATTAAATAAAAAAAACAAGTTTTTTAAACTGAAAGTAAGGAGCGACA
>JAQQPU010004506.1:15169-49724 GCA_029168905.1 Artemia sp. Kazakhstan ARC1039
ATGTGTTGTAAGTTATGCCCTGGGGGAATATATGGTTCTTATTGAAGGGATGCTCGTAAAAAATTTAGAGATGGCTCATTTGATTGGAAATTGAAAATTCTAGTTAAGTTTTTAGACTCAAAAGAGATTGGAGGGCAATTAGCCCCCCACGCCCCTTTTTCCCCAAATGCATCCAATAAAAATTTTGAGATACCCGTTAAGTTACAAATTTCTCAAAAGTCAGATTACAAAACTCAGGTGTCATTATAGCCCCCCAGAGCCCGGGGCCAGGCGTTGTAAGTTATGCCCTGTGGCATATATTGTTCGTATGAAAGGGATGCTCGTATAAACTTCAGAGAGGGCTCATTTGACTGGATATTGAAAGTTCAAGCTCACTTTTTAATAGTCTAAAGAGATCCGAGGGTACCTAGCCCCCCCTCTACGCTATCTTTTTCAAAACCCATCGGACGAAAAATTTGAGACTGACATCTTGTTAAAAAAAAATAGTCCAAAGGTCGGATAAGAAAAACTCCGGTGTCAATACAACCCCCCAGGGCACAGGGGAAGGCATTCTAAGTTATGCCCTAAGGGCATGTATGGTTCCTATAAATGGGATGCTTGTATAAACTTCACAGAGGGCTCATTTGATTGGAAATTGAAAGTTCTAGTTCATTTTTTAAGAATTAAGAGAGTTAAACTAGCCCTCCCCCACGCTCTTTTTCCCTAAACTCGTCCGCTACAAATTATCAGATAGCCAGTGTTTTGGAAATTGTACAAAAATTAGACAACAAAAACGCCCCTCAGAGCCCGGGGGATAGGCGTTGTAAGTGTTGTCCTGGTGGCGTATATGGTTCTTATGAAACGGATGCTCGTATAAATTTCAGAGGGGCTCATTTGATTGGAAATTAAAAGTTCTAGTTCAACTTTTAAGAGTAAAAAGATATCCGAGGGCAACTAGCACCCCCCCCCCTTTTTTTGCCAAGCCCATCCGATAAAATTTTCATAATAGCCATTTCATTAAAAATAGTTCAAAGGTCAGATAAGAAAAAATCCTGTGTCGACGGAACCTGCCAGGGCCCGGTGGCAGGCGTTATGAGTAATGCTCTAGGAGCATATATAGTTCTTATGAAAGGGATGCTCGTATAAACTTCGGAGAGGGCTCATTTGATTTTAAAGTTCTTGTTCACTTTTTAAGAGTCAAAATAGATCGGAAAGCAACTAGCCCCCCCCCCTCCTCCACGCCCTAAATACATCAGATAAAAACTTTGAGATAGACATTTTGTTAAAAACAGTTCAAAGTTCTGATAACAAAAGACTCCGGTGTCGACACAGCACCCCAGGGCCCGGGTGTAGGCGTTGTAAGTTATGCCCTGGGGGCATATATGGTTGTTATGGAAGAGATGCTATATACATCTTCTCTCACTGTAAAAGTCTAAAACCTACAACGTCATTGGCGCTTTACTGAAAACTATATGCGTCTTGAACAGTCTTGGAAAGTATAAACAACATCAAATTGAATATTTGATGTATAATGATATTGGTTGTTGAAAGATCCGTCAGTTCAAGAATTTATTTAACTGTAATTGTATTTTTATTTTCAATACTGTAAGAACTGGAAAAGAAAATATTTGTAATATAATATGTTTTCAGTTAAGCGCCAGTGACGTAGTAGGCTTTTGGATTTTATTTAAAGTTAGGAACACAGGCAGTATCCAAACACTTGTTTGTAGGGAAACTAATTTTGTATTTAACAACTTTTTAAAAGAGCTAATAAATTAAACTGAATATTTGATTTATAATGATATTAATTGCTGAAAGCTCATCAGTTCAAAATGTTACTATAATTGTAATATTTATTTTCAATATTAAGTACAAAAGAAAATATTTGTCATAAAATTGGTTTTCAGTAAAGGGCCAATGACACAGTAGGTTTTAGACTTTTACAGTGAGAGAAGTAGGTCATACCCAAGCTCTTGTTTGTGGTGATTTTTGTTCGTTTCAAGTTTGATTTGCATATTCAGTTTAAGTTCCGCTCGTTTTAAGATTTATTTAGTAACTTATATTAATATTTATAGTACGCTTTGTTTGCATTGATTGTTTATTTAATTTCTGTTTGTTTTTAATTTCATTTATACTTCAATATCAAAAATATTTTTTTTCGTTTTAAGCTTGATATTCATATTCATTCTAAGCATTACTCGCTTTAAGATCTGTTCATTCGTTTATATTATTACTTGTATGTTTTTGCTATGATTGTTTGTTTAATTTCTGTTCGTTTTGGGTTTTATTTATTCTTTAATAGTAATTTCTGGTCGTTTTGAGTTTGAATTTTAAAAGTTATTTGTATCTGCTGAGCTTAAGTTTAAAATGGCCTTTACTTTTCTTTGAAAAACTTATTTTTCGGAAAGTTTTTTTTAATTAGTATTAAGAAAATAGCAGTTTCCACAAAGTAAAACAGGCCTGACGAGCCCGACAAAACCAAAATTCTTAAGAGATAAAAATACTGATCTTATAGTACACATTTTACGCAAAATCTTAAATGCAGTGATTTTATAATACTTTCCAATATAGTTTTAGATTCAAAAAGCATATGAAGCTTGATTTGAGCAATTGTTCCTCCATTTTGAAGATGCTATTCTGAAACTTTTCCAAACCGTTTTGTATCATGTTATTCTAACTGGGGGATCTGGAATCTATTTCTAATGCAATTTCCCCCTTTTCTCATCATATTTGGTATGAGAAGAATCCACAAAATCTATTTCTCTTGTTAATGATACTGTTTTCTGCAGTAGAAGTGACCCATGTCAGCCAACAGATGTTCTAAGACTTGTCAATGTTCCAGGAAGTGATTATAAGGACACTGAATTGGTGTTATACTCCAGTTTCAATAGTGGGTCTTTTGTTCATTTTGGTATTTCGGCTCGTCTTTGCTAACGGCTTCCATTACCTTCTTCTTCCGTGTGCTAAGGACATACAAAACCATTATAATTAACAACATATTAAAACTGTTTAGATGTTCAATTTTTTATCTGATTTACTTAAAGATACGAAAAAATACCCCCCCCCCACGGTGAGTAGGGATCTTAAAGTTGGGTATATAAATAGTAGGACAGAAAAAAAGCAAAACATAATACATCTCGTCATAATGGTAATTTCAAAAACTAACTTAGTTGATCAAAAAAAAAAAATGCTGGAAAAAAAAATTCTGGAAAGGAGGGGTGTGGGAGGCCATCGCAGCATGGGGACATAAATATAAACGCATACACACAAAGAAATATAATATATTAAAACATCAATTTAGTCAATAAACAGCCAATATAATATATTTTTATTAGTTTCTTTAAGATAGTTTTGTACAATATATTTTTATTAATTTTAATTAATCAATATAATGTATTCTCATATTTTAATTGTTGAGAAAGCATCTTTAATATTTCCTTCTTTTATTTCAGCTGAGATTTTCCAGATGAGTCAATTAGAATTTTGTCATTCAGTTTATATTTACTTGGAGTTAATGGCATTTGGTACCTTGTTGAAAACCAAGACCTTTAAGACCCATAATTAAAAACCTAATTTTGATACCTAATTGAAAACCAAGACCTTTGTATTTGGTACCTAATTGAATACGTATTTATTTTTCACAAGAATAATTACTAGTATTTTCCCTTTGAAAATTTAATATGGCTTCTCGTATATTTTTTTACATCTAACTATTTTATTTATATTATTTAGTGATTTTATTTATCTGACTCGAAGACCTTAAAATAAGTAATGGGAAAGACCGTAGATTGAATAAGTAGCAGTAACATTTTTTCTTATTACAAAAATTACTTGCGATATTAACTATCGAAAAGTATAAAAAATTTTCCCACCAATAATTTTCTATTTTTTAATTGAAAATACAAACAAGTTAGAATTTACAGACACTTGACAGTAAGTTACTTTGAAGAACAAAATTGTACATGGGAATAAAAATAATTTGTTTTTCATCAAGAACTAAATGTTTGAGATATTTTTACTACGATTTCAAAATGCTGGTAGAATTCTTTGCCTTCCACAGTTTCTTCAAAGTTATTTTTTGAATTTCGATTGTTTGATGCGCCAAAAGAAATCAGAAAAATTAGTACGCAAAAATTATGGGCGCTTGACTAAATTTGATTAAAGTTTTGAATTTAAAATAACAAACCACATTTAAAAACTTTTCGAAATATAGGTGGCAGAAAAGTTAGACTGCGTATTTGGATTCAGCGTCAACAACTGCATTAGTAACGCAAGAAAATTAGTTTCAATATCTTGGTGATGAAGACTAAATTATAATTACAAAAATATTGTTCATAAGTACTTTGTCAAACTCTTTTGTACTATTTTTCGCTTCAATCTCCTTGGTATATCTAACTACAAAACAGAATAAAATAATTCAGAAAGAGAGAGAGAGAGAGAAAAAAAAAAAAAAAAAGAAAAACAACCTTTGTAAGTTACCGTGGTTTGTATATAGACATGTTACTTTTATTCTTTTCTTCCCTACTTATATTAATGTTCGGTTGTTGCGAATCGCCGTTTAGAAAACCTGCTTCAAATTCAAATAAATTACATTATTGTTGCTATTATCTTAATTATTATTGCCATTATTTATATTAATTATAATAAGTGTTATTATTACTTTTACCGTGTTCATTGCAAGTATTAAGCTATTAATATTTTGTCTGCAGAAATTATAATGCTCTTGGCATGCATCGGCTTGGAGAAAAAGGAAAAATTAAAAATATACCGTTAAAATGACTGTTATAAAAGACCGATTTAAAGCAATATAATTATTTATTTCATATTTATTTATTATTATTTATGTATTTATATAATTATTTTCTGAAACAAAAACTTAATAGAATAGCAATTATAGACTTCGCTGTCTGCTGGGTATAAAACGAACTATTTGAATTTTTAGAGACAATGTTTGCGTGTTTAATGCAGAAAATGTTTAACATAAATAATCTAAACTTGCTTGGAAAAAGAATATACTTCTATTTTCTTTTGTATTTCGTTGGCTTTCAAAGTATTTTTCAATCTAAAAGACAATAGAAAGTAAACTTCAAGAATGTATTTTGGTCACTGAAGGATTGGAAAATTGTCCCCTTGCGTTAAAACTAAAGCAATAGGACTATTCAAGTAAAAATTGATCTTTAAATTAGTTTTTTTTTTACTTAATTTCTTATAATGTATGTATAAAAATATTTCACAAGGAACCCAAACTTGGTTTTAATTAACTCATAAGCTGATTTGTTAAAGCATATCCCAAGTAAAGCATAGAGCATAGTAAAGCATAGCATATATTAAATATGTAACCTAACCTAGGTACCATTCTCTCTCCTAAACCCGAAAAACAATCGCTTAAATGTTGAGAAACCACGCTTTGCCATCAATTTATCTAGCAAATCACCCGTTGTCTGCTAATGAAATAACAGTTTGACGGGTTTCGTGACTGGTTTCTTTGATACATTATATAGCGATGCCCGCATAATGCACCAGTAACCACCAGCTTTCATTTTCAGACCATAAAAGACAAAATACAATCGGCTGCATTACCATTCATCATAGCAAAACCAGGACATTCGAAACCCCAAACCAGACAAAAAACCATCGTAGCAAAGACCAAGATTTTGCTAGTAGTTAGGCTACAACGGTCGAAATCTAAATTTGTCAGTGCACCACCTTTCCTTTTTAGATAATAAAAGACAAAGTACAATCGGCTGCATTACCATTTATCATAGCAAAACCAAGACATTCGAAACCCCAAACTAGACCAAAAACCATCGTAGCAAAGACCAAGATTTGCTAGTAGTTAGGCTACAACGGTCGAAATCTAAATTTGTCAGTGCACTACCTTTCCTTTTTAGATAATAAAAGACGAAGTACAATCGGCTGCATTACCATTTATCATAGCAAAAAATAAAATATTTGGATCACTCTCTAAGGCTTGGCTGGTCTAGTGGCTGGAAACTAAATCACGACTAGGCTACTCCTATAATAAGAATTTAATCCAAAAATCAGCATCAAAGCTGCGGCTACATTGACACTTAAAACTGTGGATATCAAGCTCAGTAATAAACACAAAAAGTTACTAGAACAAAGCTTATGTTTTTCACTGTATTGGCTGTATTGTCACTTACTGACAATGGTAAGTACCCCGAATTCCTTGGCCACATGCACTGTTGACAAGAAACGTTCCATATCTGGTGGCAAGTGTCTATGCATAGGGTCGCAATAATAGTTACCATACTACCAAAATATGATTGGTGTTTGTTATGGTTAGAAATAAAATAGAAAAACGTATTGTAAAAATTAAATTATTTCAGAGGCAACGCTGTAGCGTTGCCTATAGTAAAGGCCATACGGCTCCAATGTTTTATTATTATTATTTTTTTCTCAGAGGCACTTCATATGGAAGGGGTCGTCGTAGAAACTTCAAAGGGGGCTCATTCGATTGGAAATCGAGAGTTGTAGTGCCCTTTTTAATATTCGAAAATGATTAGAGGACAACTAGCCCCCCCCCCCCCTCCACGCCCATCATTCTCCCAAACAAACCCAATCAAAATTTTGAGATAGCCATTATGGTCAGCGTAGTTGATTTCCTGATACAAACATGTTTTTGAGGAAGACACTCCCCCACAACCCTCAGGGCAAGGGTTTTCAGTTATGCCCTGGGGACATATACGGTTTTTATACAAGGCGTTGTTGTAGAAACTTTAAAAAAGGCTCATTCGATTGGAAATTAAAGGGCTAGTGCCCTTTTCAATAGTCGAAAGTGATTGGAGTGCAACGGGCACCCCCCCCCCCTCTCCCACGCCCATCATTTCCCCAAAAACATCCAATCAAAATTTTGAGATAGCCATTTTGTTCAGCGTAGTTGATTTCGAGATAGAAAATATTTTTTTGAGGAGGACAATCCCCCACAACCTTCAGGGCAAGGGTTTTAAGTTATGCCCTGGGGGCATATACCGTTTTTATAGAAGGCATTGTCGTAGAAACTTCAAAAAAGGCTCATTCGATTGGAAATTCAAAGGGATAGTGCCCTTTTTAATGGTCGAAAGTGATTGGAGGGCAACTAGCCCCCTCCCTCCTACGCCCATCATTCCCCCAAACACATCCAATCAAATTTTGAGATAGCAATTTTGTTCAGCGTAGTTGATTTCGAGATAGAAAATATATTTTTGAGGAGGACACTCCCCCAAAACCCTCAGGGCAAGAAACTTCAAAAAAGGCTCATTCTATTGGAAATTCAAATGGATAGTGCCCCTTGTAATAGTCAAAAGTGATTGGAGGGCAACTAGCCCCCCCCACGTCCATCATTCCCCCAAACCCATCCAATTAAAATTTTGAGATAGCCATTTTATTCAGCGTAGTTGATTTCCAAATAGAAAATATGTTTTTGAGGAGGACAATCCACCAAAACCCTCAGGGCAAGGGTTTTAAGTTATGCCCTGGGGGCATAAAAGGTTTTTGTAGAAGGCGTTGTCGTAAAAACTTCAAAAAAGGCCTATTCGATTGGAAATTCAAAGGGCTAGTGCCCTTTTTAATAGTCGAAAGTGATTGGAGGGCAACTAGCCCCCCCATGCCCATGATTCCCCCAAACACATCCAATCAAAATTTTGAGATAGCCATTTTGTTCAGCGTAGGTGATTTTCAGATAGAAAACATGTTTTTGAGGAGGACACTCCCCCACAACGCTCAATGCAAGGGTTTTAAGTTATACCCTGGGGGCATATAAGGTTTTTATAGAAGGCGGTGTCGTAGAAACTTAAAAAAAGGCACATTCGATTGGAAATTCAAAGGACTATTGCCCTTTTTAATAGTCGAAAGTGATTTGAGGGCAACTAACCCCCCTCTCACGCCCACCTTTTCCCCAAACACATCCAATCAAAATTTTGAGACAGCCATTTTATTAAATGTAGTTTTAAGGTCTGGAAATTAGGTCATTGAGGATGACAACTCCCCCACAGCCCTCAGAGCAAGGGTTGTAATTTAAGAATTCTCCGAATCCTTCATATTATTTTTTATGGAAGGGATACTCGTATAAACTTTAGAGAGGACTCATTTGATTGGAAATTGTAAGTTCTTGTTAAATTTTTAAGAGTCCAAAGAGATTGGAGGGCAACTAGCCCCCCCCCCCTCCTCCACGCCCTAAATGCATCATATATAAATTTTGTTAAAAATAGTTGAAAGGTAAAGTAACAAAACTCTGGCTTCGACAAACCCCCCCAGGGCCTGGGGGCAGGAAGGTATTCTCGCTTAAACTTCAGAGAGGGCTCATTTGATTGGAAATTGGAAGTTCTAGTCCAGCTTTTACGAGTCAAAATCGAATCGAAGGGTGTACCGTGAGTAATATGTGATATATTTAAAATATAAAAAAAATAAAATTGTTTCCTTCTAAGAAAACTTCAGATATAAATGCCTCGCAGCATTCCAGACGTTTTGTTTTACAGATGTGAAGTGTGGAAAAGCTACCGGTCGAATTACGGCATTAATCAAGGAAGACGGTTTTGAATTTCGCGAAAATACTTGGCAATAAAAAATCACGAGACAATGTCTTATACAAAGTTTCACAGGAAGTTTTGAGTTATCATAGGATTATGAATGTCTAATCATCAAAATATTGAAAATAAATTATTGGACGGTCAGTTAGCATAATGATTTTAGTTTGTAAACATAATGACAAAGTAGCGGGCCATCCACAGGAGTTGGGCCAATCGTGAAATAGCTCTCACGGCACAGAATCAGGACTTATGATATATAGTGATGAAAAGTGTTTTTCGCCTCATTATTAAGATCATTATTATTATAGGGACATTATGTTCCTACCATTCCTGCGATTAACTCTGAAAATTCTCATTCTGACTGTGTGTACGGTTGAACCGAAGCATTACTTATATATGTACGTTGCTGTATACCTGAAAATGTAATTTTCAATAAACCCATTGCTTTTCTATTTGTTTTTGTTCTTATTATATGCCTGTATCTCACCGCAAAGTAGATAACTAGCTCAAATGTCTCCATTGGAAACGTTCCCAAGGATTCTGATTTCTAATTAACACTAAAGGTAATCCATAAGGAGATGGCCCAAGGAAGCGTGGTTACACTCCTGGATTGATGGTTGGAGAACTTCTGACCTACTATAGTTACGTATTTTATTTTCTCTCATAGGGAGTGGTGCGGTCATTTTTCTACCCCTCTGTTATACTCATCCCTTCCCCATTACAAATGGTGCAGCCTTTAGCGGCACAAGTTTATATCAACTTAGCGGCTTAAGGTAAAACCTAAGCGGTACAAGTGGATCAATTTCATAACGGCGCAGTTGGCGCGATCCTTAATAATACAGATTAAATCCTTAATGGCACAAGTGGCACGGTCATAAGGGTACAGGGCCGACAAACACAGGAAATATCCCCGGTACAAGCGGCGCGGTCGAAAAACTTGGAGGAAAACATACGAACTAGTTATGCTACAAACTTCTTAATTTAAATTTAAATCATTGGATAGATACAGACTTACAAGAAAAAGTGTATAGACCTATAACCGCCAAGCTATAATAGGAAACCCTTTTAGAATAACTCATAGGAGATAGCAGTCTCCCCCAAATAGATTAAGTGAAAAAGTAAGAAATTATTGTGAGTGTATAATTTTGCGAAGTTGGTTTAAATATTTCAAACGCAAAAATGTCAGAAGAATTAAGCGAACTATTAATTGCGCAAAAGTTGGTCGCGAAAAATGTGGAAATAACAAAATCTATTCCGCAATATGATGGACAAACAGATGTCGACGAATTTAATATCCAATTGGCTCAATTTTTAGAATTAACAAAAACAGAGCCAAAAACGTTAGTGGTCCTCCTAAGATTAAGAGGGCAGGCCTTAAACTTCCTAATGCAAAATGAAAATACTATAGGGAGTGATGACAATTTGCCAATAAATACAATAGACAAATTGTTAACGGCATTCAAAGATAGATTTATCGAAACTAGTTCAACAAATAAATTAAAACACGGAACGGTATGCTTTGACCATACACAAAACGTGAGACAATATTTACACAATATACGAATTTCAGTTGAAGCAAAATTGGGAAAAGATTCAGGAGAATTGTATGAAAAAATCATACTAAATGCTTTTTTGCCAGGGCTTCCCCCAAAATTATATAGAATGGTAACATCCAAAAATATTCAAACGTTGGATCTTGCAGTTCAGGAGGTGGGACGAATGATCGAAATTGACACGATTGTGGCAAACCACAGTAAAACAAAAATAAATAGCCTAGGCGAATCGACCGCAAGACTAGCCTCCCTTGAAGGTCGGGCTTCTCCAAATTTCTTTTCAAGGGATAATTCCCCACTGCCACAAAGAAATAGAACGCAAGAGCCCACTAGGCAGAAAACAGTACGTTTTCAGCCCATTAAACCAATCAATTATGGAAATAGTTCCACCATTGTAAGATGCTATAACTGTAATCGATCTGGGCATATCGCGAGAGAGTGCTGTTCCAGGACCAGAGACATAACGGTACCAGGGAATGCCGTCGGTAATACACAAAATTATGGCAACCATTTGTTCGGGAGAACAAACTTTAGCACCAGTGGTGCACAAGGCTATAGCCAAGGAAGATTGTGCCCACCAGCACCTTACAATGCGTACCAACCGAATTTGTATAACGCTCCCCCCAATAGACAAAATAATTATCGATTCGAAAACCCAAATACTCGTCAAAGCCAATATAGTGCAAGAATGGTATATAGAAATCCCGAAAATTTGCCGACAGGAAATGCAAATTTTTCAAGCTGACGAAATTTGCAGTCGATGCCAGCGCCCGGCACTGTTGCAAGAAATCCAAACAACCGTAATAATACATGGAAAAATTGGCAAAAAATGTAAATCATTTGGCTAGAGTTCCATGGGCATATCTGAATCCCTATTGCAGACACCGACGTATGAAATGAATCCGCAGAGAAACGTGCCAGGCCCCTCAAGAGAATAAATTGGACCAAAAAGGGGCCCAGGATATTTTATAGGTCCTACCCAATAGCAGTACCGTCCTTTAGTGATAGTAATAACAAGTTACCTATATTTAATGATTTTAGTGTGGCAAATGTTTACTATAAGGCACTAATTGACTCTGCTGCAACGGTTAATATAATAAACTCATACGTATTTAATAAGTTGCCTCCGCATATTAGGAGACGGAAGAATGTTAATGATCCCAATTTAACTAGTGTAACGGGGCATAAATTGGACGCAAGAGGTTCAATTCGCCTAGACGTAAAAAGGGATAATAGAATTTTTCCGACAAACTTTATAATATGCAACAATTTTCCATATGAAGCCATCATAGGCGCTAATTTTTTTAAGATCGAATAAGGTATTACTAGACGTAGCGAACGAAAGGCTCGTTTACCCTGCAAATACCCCTTCCCCTAGTTTAAGAAATTGTAACAGAGGTTGTGAAGAGGGTGTAACAGTAAATAGAATTTCTGGCAATATAATGTCACAATCTTTTGAAACTCATTTCTCACCACAAAGAGGACATGACACAACCAGAAATTTGTTTCTTTATTCTGGGAGAAATCTGAGAAGTGAAATAAATTTAAATAATAAGTGGAATGAATCTGCAAAAATAAAATAGGAGTTATGTGACGATATAGGTCGAAGGAAATCAAGGAAATAGTGGAATTATGGAAAAAAGTAGTGAACCCCAATGCGGTTCAGGCGCAGCCAATGTTATTGGCGGATAGCGCCAGTCTAAATTTAATAGACAATGACAATAAAGACAAATATTATGGATTCGAAGTGCAGAAAACAAAAGTCCGTCCCAAAACGATGCAAAGAATTCAAATATCACAGATGATTGAACCAGTGGATAGTAAATCGGAAATATGGCTCGCGATCTCGTCGAAGGAAATTCCTGAAAATCTGTTATGCGAAGAACAGATTATATCTTACGACAAAGGAGAAGGTTTTATTTGGATAACTAATAACCACGAAAATGATACAATTGCAATAAAAAAGGGAACATGTCTAGTTCAAATCCAAGTTATCTCGGAGAATGATTTAGATAGATGGGAAAATTAGAAAAGAAACCTAGTTAACGCCATTAAAACCTCAATTAACAAATACCCTCTAACTAAATCGCAATTTTTAAACAAATTTAATATGGATCATATTACGGACTTAGGACTTAAGAAAAAATTATGCGAATTATTATGGAATTTCAAAGATGTGTTTTCCGCATCTGAAGATGACATCGGACTGATACCGATTTATGAACATTCAATTTTAACAACCGGTAGTCGCGAAACAGTCATATCGTGTACCGTATAAGCACAAAGAGTGGTTAAAAAATAAAGTTCATGAACTAGAGAAAAATGAGATTATACGTCCCAGTATAAGTCCGTATTCAGCACCAGTGATCTTGGTCCCAAAAAAGAATGGTGACCCGAGACTTGTAGTCTCTTTATTGAGCCTACAAATTTATAGAGCCCTTAACAAACAAGTAGTTAGTGATAAATTTCCTTTAACAAGAATAGACGAAACCCTTGATTCTATTTCAAGCAAAAACAAAATTTTTACTTATTTAGATCTTACCCAAGGCTACCACCAAGTGAAAATAGTCGAAAAAGATGTCTATAAAACTGCATTTTCTACAACTGAATGCGGTTCCTTTGAATACTTAAGAGTACCTTTTTACTTAAGAGACTACTTAAGAGAAGGAAGGGAAAAAAAAGAAGAAAAAAAAGAAAAGGAAAAGAAAGAGAGAAAAAAAGTTTTCGTAAGAAATTTTAATTAGAAATTGAATTGTTGTTATTTAAAAAAGGAATAAAAGAATGATAAAGAAATAAGTATTAAAAGTAGGATAAAGATAAAGTTTTAAAGGGATTTGAGAAGTTTTAAAAGTAGGATAAAGATAAAGTTTAAAGAGAATTGAGCAGCCAAAGGGGAAAGGTAAGATGAGTAATAAAGGTAAAGGAAATGAAGTGAATGGATAATGAGACATTCTACCTATTAGTATTTTTTTGTAAAGGTAGAGTTTTTCATTTCTTTCTCTCTTTTTTTTTATATTGTTATTTTGGGGGATGGGGGTAAAAGTAAATTATATATAGGGGGAAATAGAGGCTGATGAAAAAGGATTTGAAAAGTGTAATTTAAGGTCACGATGGAAGGGGTGCCCTAAGGGGGAAGAGCAGCCTGAGATATCGGATGAACCTAAAAGGTATATGAAATTTGAAATGTAGTATACCTCTATTTTTATAACCTGATATATTTTGGAATACTCAATTTTATATAAATTTAATATATGGATTTTTTTGAAGAAGTTTTTTTTAAGAAAAGAGTAGGTGACATTAAATAAATTATGAGATATTGTTAAAGAAAATTTGATAGTCACCAAGAGGAGAGGAGGTGGGAATTTAAAAAAAAAGTACCTTTTGGACTTAAGACAAGTTCAAACAGGCTATGTAGACCCTTATTGCATCTATTAAGAGGATTAAAGAATTTCATTCATTTTGTTGGTTATGTCATCAACACTTAGCAACACTAGCTAATGTGTTCGAGAAATTCAGAGAGGGCGATTTAAAATGCCAGCCAGAAAAAGTAAATTTATTTCAACCTAAAATAAAATTTTTAGGAGTAGTGGTGACGCAAGGAGAGATATCCCCAGACCCAGACAAAATAAAATGTGTTGAAAACCTCAAACCCCCTAGAACTATGAAACAATTAAGAGGAATTCTAGGTCTTACTTGCTACTTTAGAAAATTCGTGCGCAATTACGCCCAAATTGCGAAACCCCTCACGGAGATAACTAAATGGAACTCCCAAAATGGTACCTGGTCACAGGAAGCTCAAACTTCCATAGACCGTCTCAAAAAGGCACTCACTTCGGAACCAAAATTATCGCTGCCTGATTTTGAAAACGGACAATTTGTGGTCACAACCGATGCTAGTTCGAAAGGCATTAGTGCTATTCTTTCGCAAATAATTCCCATAGGAAACCCTGATCCTTTACAAGGACCGCCTAATAAAAAAACCAGAGAAAGTCATATGCTATTCGAGCAGAACTTTATCAAAAGGTGAAAGTAATTATTCCGCCACAAATCTGGAATTATTATCAATAATCCACCACTTGGACAAATTTAGACACTATTTAATTGGTAGAAAATTTATACTACGTTCAGACCATAAGAGCCTGCAGTACTTGCGCACTTTTAAAAACCCCACGGGAATTCTAGGTATATGGATTATGAAAATCCAAGGTCTAGATTACGAATTTGAATATTTAAAAGGTAAACAAAATGCCGCTTGTGACTTCTTGAGTAGATTCCCAGAAAATACTCCGTCGGAGATGAAAAGCAACAAGTTTTTATTTTCTGAAACCGAGAAACCGAGGACGCCGTTGGAAGCCGAGGAGAATGAAATTAGCGCTATAAATACTAAGAATAAACATAAATGTAAGAAAAACAAAGTCAAAGACACAGTAAAAGAAAATAAGGATAACTAGTTTCCCCTGTCTTTAGAAAATATAAAAAGAAATCAAAAAAGGACGGAATTTGTTTAGTACTTATTAATTATTTTGTGAATGATGATGCGTTACCAGATAAATTCAAAACTCTTAGAAAAGAAATAGATAATTTTTACTATGATCTTGATGAAGAAATATTATGTAGAATTGTGACTGCTGAGGTAAATAGAAACCAAACTTCAAGAATACCTGTATTACCCCAAAACTTAATAATACCTGCCTTTGAATAATTTCATTCAGATATAGGTTGACATTTAGGAATAACGAAAACTTTCCATAAATTAAAACAATATTTTTATGTGCCATCGGCGTTAACAAAACTTAAAGAACTTATAAGTACATGTGAAGCGTGGTACTTAAGAAAAACCCCAAGCCTATCCTAACCCCCCAATGGGAAGAGTCCCGGTAGCGAGGTCCTCCTTCGATATTGTCCCGTTTGATTTATATGGAACCAGTGGAGGCTTACCTGTTCCAACAGGGGCCATTCTTTTATTCTCTCTGTTATAGATCACTTTTCCGGATTTACTTTTGCAAAAGCATTAAAGAATCAAGGTGCGTACGCCAAGAGCAAGGCGTTAGCGAAATTATTTTTAAAGTTTGGCATTCCAAACAAGGTTATAAGCGATAACGGAAGTAATTTTGTTTCTAAGGTAATAACAGATTTGATGAGTTTTCTTAACATAGAGAAATTGGTGACATCCCCTTATCACCCACAGGCTAATGGTAAAATAGAAAATAGGCATAAAATATTTTCGAATGTATTAAGTATTTATACAAAAGACAACAGAAATGATCAATTTTTACCTTATTCAACCAACATAATCAATACTGCTTATTCAGAAACAACCCAAGAAAACCCTTTTTATTTATTATTTGGTTACGAATTCAGAATACCGTATTATGTTGTTGAGTCCTGACCATATTATAATAACACGGAGGATTTCAAACAAGAGTTCATAAATAGGATGAGAAAAACTTATAAGATAGTTAGGCCAGAGTTGGAAAAATGTAAAATAAGCCAAGAGTTAAGAAATCAACCCAAGGTCAAGGGGAACATAGATTTTAAGACAGGAGATTGCGTCTACCTAAAAAATGAGGCAAAGGAGGAAGGCAAGAAACTTTCCAATAAATATTCTGGACCGTACAGAATAGTCAAAAGTACGATAACGATTTTACTTTTAAAATGGTAAACCCCGATAATGGAAGAACTTACAAGGCACATATTAGCCGAATAAAAAGAGCCAAATTTCTTGAAAGATGGGTATCGCGTCCCTCTTCTACCGAGTCGTCAGACGCAGAAGACGAACCCCCTAAATCAAGATTACCCGAGTTAAAACCATTTAATTTCAAGCAAGATTATTTTGAAAATGATAGCGATGAGGAAAACTTTGAAGAATTTTTACCCATGAAAAACCTAGTTATTCCCAAAAGAAAATCCCTAATACAAGTAAGAATAAAACCACCGAATAGTCCAAAAAGTTCATCATCGGGGTGCAGGAGGATTTGAGTATACGATATCTCCTAGAACCCAAGTTTTTCCTGATAGAATTTCAACCCCTTGTCCCCCCAAAAGATTTCCAGACGATATGGTTTCCCCAGCAACCCAAATAGAGTTGCTAAAGGAGGAATTAAACAGAGCTGTAGAAACTCCGAGTATCTGCGAGAAGCTATGGATTTAATAAATTTCCCTATAAAAAAGAGGCAAAGTACATTGCCTTGGAATCAAACTCCCGAGGATGGCCAGCAAGGACAGTATCAAGATATAACCGTGTCCAAGGTCAAGCTTAAGCAATGGACTTCATGGAGGGAAACACTAGTGCAAAAAATGCCCCATCCTCCTGAATATATGACATTTAAACAGTGCAGGAACCCCTCAAAAACTTTTGATTCCTAACAGAGCTGTCAAGAGTCTTTCAAATCTCCAGAGGTGAAAACTCAAAGCGAGGACTTAGAGAATAAACCTTCTTCTTCCAGAGGAGTAGAAATTTACGAAGGAAGGTCAGGTGATACCTCAAAAACGCAAAGTGCCACTTCTAAAAATTCTAATCCGGAATCATCGAAACCAGTAGAGTCTGACGGCGAATCAGATCATATGGTAGTTAAAGAAACAGAAAAGTCAAAACCGACTTCAGCGACCGCGCATGCAAAAGAAACAAAATTAAAAGGTCAGGAATTTTTGAAAAAAAATACAAAAAGTTTGATCTTATATATCCCTTGCAATACCGAAAAAGAAAAAACATCAAGAAGTCGAGGAGAAAGTAACGACACAATCGGGTAGAACGGTTAAAAAACTTGATAGATGGAATTACCCTTAGCCAGTACAGGATTAATAGATTTTTAATGGATAGGCGTCATAAAGGAATAATAATTTAAAAAATTTTAGCTTACGAGTAAAAATCATACAGCTATAAAAATGCTATAGAAAAATTTTGTACAACATATACGTACGTGGATAAGAGATACGGATTATTCTCAACCAATTTCTGGTGGAACATACTACTGACCGTATGTTTCGTATTCGCGATTTTCTTGACTATGAGAACGTTACTGACTTTTAATTATGGAAGAATTTTGAGAATAAGAAAGCAAAACCCAAAGGAAGAACACGGGGAAACGGCTGAAATGCAGAAATTAAACCCGGAACCCCATGAAAACGTCTAAGCCAAGAAAAAGGAGAGACATTAGAAAACGAGTGGGTATAGAGGTCTCCACTCGTCCTTGCTATGTCTAGTTCCCTCATTGTAAGTGTCGTTTACGTAAAACCGTGCGGTTACGACGCTGCAACATGCGTTTCTGAAACAGCACGGACGCGCGTGAACAATGAAGGCATGAAATATGTTGTTAACTGAGACCTCAAACTAAATGATGTAGCGTAACTTATGTTTAAATGGCTATTTTAAATCTAATGTAGAATTAAATAAGTGTCGAAGGAAATTAAAATAAAGTGTGTGTAATAGCATACACTAAGGAGCATAATAAGAGGCATTACTTAAAGTTAAAGGAATTAATCTCTTATATCGTAGTTATTCTATAACAACTTAGAAGAAATTCCTATGTTTTAGGTTTCCCAATGGAAATTCTATATATTTGAAACAAACATGATAATAATGTCGTTTTGTTAAAATCAATATATGTGTAATAATATTAGTGTATTTGTTTAATATTGTCTTGTAGCGTGAAATTCACCATAAATGTACCCAATCGTATTATCTATTATGTATTATGACTACTCGTTTTAAACAACGTGTGATTCTGCCTCGTTGTTTTTATTACAGGAATTGGAATGACCTATCGGAAATCATTCATTACAATACGTAGTCCAGTGCAGATACAACCTAGTAGCATCTATTTTCATCATCCCTCAACCAACGAACAGTACTCACCATAAATTACCGGCATCAAAGCTAGCACGAAAATTACTGTTAACTATTTGATCGTTGTTCCTCGATCACAAGCCATATTATGTATCAGGTAACACTATCTAATAAATCTCAGTATCCAGTGCATTATCGAACTATATAAACACATCAATCCTGAGAACCCCATCGACCAGTACAAGATATAAGTACATAAATATCACCCTTGATAATCCTTATGGACCCATGCACAATATAAATGTATATTTATGATATTGATGACCCCAAATTATTTACGTGTCGCAGATTCACGCGTTGAATCCCTTTCAACTATTTCTCGGAATCCATCCTATCACCTCTATCAAATGCGCAAAGTTCCCATCTCTGTTATCCCATAAATGTTACGAGATAATTTCTGAAAAATGGACCTGGAAAAAACCACTGAATTACAGAAACCAAAAGTAACCCCAGTGACTAACCCCTCAGTGACAATATACTCCTCCCACAAGTTAAAGACAATACTTTGAAGGAGTCACTAAAGTTTGATGTCGGCCCATTCTAAATCCAAACATCAATTCCCCTGTGATTAACCAAAGAATCACCGCAAAAGCTAATAGATACAAGCCATGCACGAACAATTTTAGAAGAGAACTATAATCTCTAAGTGCATGAACGAAAAATTTTATACGAGAAATACATTCTCTATGTGCTTCAAAATAGCCCAAGAATGAAATGCTAAGAAGAGAGTCAAGCCATCTATTACCGGCGCGATCCCAGTGTTAAACCCCTTAACGATAATAAACTGCCCAAAGATAGTAAGTGAGAAAGAACTCTAATATCAAAATTCCACACACCTGTACCTGGACGTATCTTCCCGTTTGACAATTAGAGAAAACGTTTCGGCTAAGATGAACATAAACATGCTCGAAATATTCTGTGAAGAAACTATATTGTAAGTGTTTTAAAATTTTTTGCATGAGACGAAAATAGTGAAGGACTATAATTTACAACATAAGGAGTGAGTACACCAAGAGACACGTAAGGTGGTGAAGTAGGTGTGAATTTGCAGATGCCACATTCTAATACTTTGATTAAATTAACAATTTCTATATCTTATCTTTACTATTACATAACGAACATACCTAATAGAAGTTTTTTGAAATTTACCAGTGAAAGTGGTAACATAGTATTTATATTTTAAATCATTCATATATATATATATATATATATTGCTAATTGGTTAGATAGAGTTATGTCTAGTATTGCATTATTACTCCATTAATTTACCGTAGATAGAAAGTATTATAATCCCATAAATAGCATTAGATAAAGACTTGCACATTTCAATTAATATGGTTATTTTTACATTATAAATATCCTAAAATAGTAGTAGTATAGCCCCAACCACATAAAACATTTCCCATGATAATGTTTAAAAGGTTGAAAGTGTAGAAGCTATGAGTGTTAGATGTAGAAAAAAAAACAAAAAAAATCTTTAGTAGAGTAGCTAGGCTGTAACCATAGATAATCTTAGTCCGGTGGAGGAACATAAGAAAAGGATATATAATAAAATAAGAAAAGTAATATAGAAAATTTTTTAAGCACTCCTGATTAAGCTTAAATAAAAGTATAAAATAATACAATGTCAATTAAAATTACGTAGGACAAATAGTAAATAAATTGCGAATATTTAAAAAAAACCCAAGGACAAGCAAATCCTAATGACAGGACGTCATTAAATAATGGGAAGGGTAATATGTACCGTGAGTAATATGTCATATATTTAAAATATAAAAAAAAATAAAATTGTTTCCTTCTAAGGATACTTCCGATATAAATGCCTCGCAGCATTCCATACGTTTTGTTTTACAGAAGTGGAGTGTGGAAAAGCTACCGGTCAAATTACGGCATTAATCAAAGAAGACGGTTTTGAATTTCACGAAAATACTTGGCAATAAAAAATCATGAAACAATGTCTTATACAAAGTTTACAGGAAATTTCGAGTTATCATAGGAATATGAATGTCTAATCATCAAAATGTTGAAAATAAATTATTGGACGGTCAGTTAGCATAATGATTTTAGTTCGTAAACATAATGACAAAGTAGCGGGCACTCCACAGGAGTTGGGCCAATCGTGAAATAGCTCTCACGGCAGAGAATCAGGACTTATGATATATAGTGATGAAAAGTGTTTTTCGCGTCATTATTATGATCATTATTATTATAGGGGCATTATGTTCCTACCATTTCTTTGATATACTCTGAAAATTATCATTCTGACTGTATGTACGTTTGAACCGAAGCATTACTCATATATGTACGTTGCTGTATATCTGAAAATGTAAGTCTCAATAAACCCATTGCTTTTCTATTTGTGTTTGTTCTTATTATATGCCTGTATCTTACCACAAAGAAGATAACTATTTCAAATGTTTCCATTGGAAACTTTCCCAAGGATTCTGATTTCTAATTAACACTGAAGGTAATCCATAAGGAGATGGCCCAAGTAAGCGTGGTTACACTCCTGGATTGATGGTTGGAGAACTTCTGACCTACTATAGTTACGTATTTTGTTTTCTCTCATAGGGAGTGGTGCGGTCATTTTTCTACCCCTCTGTTATCCTCATCCCTTCCCCATTACAAATGGTGCAGCCTTTAGCGGCACAAGTTTATATCAACTTAGAGGCTTAAGGTAAAACCTAAGCGGTACAAGTGGAACAATTTCATAACGGCGCAGTTGGAGCGATCCTTAATAATACAGCTTAAATCCTTAATGGCACAAGTGGCACGGTCACAAGGGGTACAGGGCCGACAAACACACGAAATTCCCCCGGTACAAGTGGCGCGGTCGGAAAACTTGGAGGAAAACATGCGAACTAGTTATGCTACAAACTTCTTAATTTAAATTTAAATCATTGGATAGATACAGACTTGTAAGAAAAAGTGTATAGGCCTATAACCGCTAATCTATAATATGAAACCCTTTTAGAATATCTCATAGGAGATAGCAGTGTCCCCCAAATAGATAAGGTGAAAAAGTAAAATTTTATTGTGAGTGTATAATTTTGCGAAGTTGGTTCGAATATTTCAAACGCAAAAATGTCAGAAGAATTAAGCGAACTATTAATTGCGCAAAAGTCGGTCGCGAAAAATGTGGAAAAAATAAAATCTATTCCGCAATATGATGGACAAACAGATGTCGACGAATTTAATATCCAATTGGCTCAATTTTTAGAATTAACAAAAACAGAGCCAAAAACGTTAGTGGTCCTCCTAAGATTAAGAGGGCAGGCCTTAAACTTCCTAATGCAAAATGAAAATACTATAGAGAGTGATGACAATTTGCCAATAAATACAATAGACAAATTGTTAACGGCATTCAAAGATAGATTTATCGAAACTAGTTCAACAAATAAATTAAAACACGGAACGGTGTGCTTTGACCATACACAAAACGTGAGAGAATATTTATACAATATACGAATTTCAGTTGAAGCAAAATTGGGAAAAGATTCAGGAGAATTGCTTGAAAAAATCATACTAAATGCCTTTTTGCAAGGGCTTCCCCCGAAATTATATAGAATTGTAATATCCAAAAATATTCAAACGTTGGATCTTGCAGTTCAGGAGGTGGGACGAATGATCGAAATTGACACGATTGTGGCAAACCGCAGTAAAACAAAAATAAATAGCCTAGGCGAATCGACCGCAAGACTAGCCTCCCTTGAAGGTCGGGCTTCTCCAAATTTCTTTTCAATGGATAATTCCCCAGTGCCACAAAGAAATAGAACGCAAGAGCCCACTAGGCAGAAAACAGTACGTTTTCAGCCCATTAAACCAATCAGTTATGGAAATAGTTCCACCATTGTAAGATGCTATAACTGTAATAGATCTGGGCATATCGCGAGAGAGTGCCGTTCCAGGACCAGACACATAACGGTACCAGGGAATGCCGTCGGTAATACACAAAATTATGGCAACCATTTGTTCGGGAGAACAAACTTTAGCACCAGTGGTGCACAAGGCTATAGCCAGGGAAGATTGCGCCCATCAGCACCTTACAATGCGTACCAACCGAATTTGTTTAACCCTCCCCCCAATAGACAAAATAATTATCGATTCGAAAGCCCAAATACTCGTCAAAGCCAATGTAGTGCAAGAATGGTATATAGAAATCCCGAAAATTTGCCGACAGGAAATGCAAATTTTTCAAGCTGACGACATTTGCAGTCGATGCCAGCGCCCGGCACTGTCGCAAGAAATCCAAACAACCGTAATAATGCATTGCAAAATCGGCAAAAAAATGTAAATCATTTGGCTAGAGTTCCATGGGCATATCCGAATCCCTATTGTAGACAACGACGTATGAAATAAATCCGCAGAGAAACGTTTCAGGCCCCTCAAGAGAAAAAATTGGACCCAAAAGGGGCCCAGAATAATTTATAGGTCCAACCCAATAGTAGTACCGTCCTTTAGTGATAGTAATAATAAGTTACCTATATTTAATGATTTTAGTGTGGCAAATGTTTACTTTAAGGCACTAATTGACTCTGCTGCAACGGTTAATATCATAAACTCATACGTATTTAATAAGTTGCCTCCGCATATTAGGAGACGGAAGAATGTTAATGATCCCAATTTAACTAGTGTAACAGGGCATAAATTGGACGCAAGAGGTTCAATTCGCCTAGACGTAAAAACGGATAATAGAATTTTTCCGACAAATATTATAATATGCAACAATTTTCCATATGAAGCCATCATAGGCGCTAATTTTTTAAGATCGAATAAGGTATTACTAGACGTAGCGAACGAAAGGCTCGTATACCCTGCAAATACCCCTTCCCCTACTTTAAGAAATCGTAACAGAGGTTGTGAAGAGGGTGTAACAGTAAATAGAATTTCTGGTGGTATAATGTCACAATCTTTTGAAACTCATTTCTCGCCACAAAGAGAACATGACACAACCAGAAATTTGTTTCTTTATTCTGGGAGAAATCGGAGAAGTAAAATAAATTTAAATAATAAGTGGAATGAATCTGCAAAAATAAAATAGGAGTTATGTGACGATATAGGTCGAAGGAAATCAAGGAAATAGTGGAATTATGGAAAAAAGTAGTGAACCCCAATGCGGTTCAGGCGCAGCCAATGTTGTTGGCGGATAGCGCCAGTCTAAATTTAATAGACAATGAAAATAAAGACAAATATTATGGATTCGAAGTGCAGAAAACAAAAGTCCGTCCCAAAACGATGCAAAGAATTCAAATATTACAGATGATTGAACCAGTGGATAGATTGTCGGAAATATGGCTCGCGATCCCGTCGAATGAAATTCCTGAAAATCTGTTATGCGAAGAACAGATTATATCTTACGACAAAGGAGAAGGTTTTATTTGGATAACTAATAACCACGAAAATGATACAATTGCAATAAAAAAGGGAACGTGTATAGTTCAAATCCAAGTTATCTCGGAGAATGGTTTAGATAGATGGGAAAATTAGAAAAGAAACCTAGTTAACGGCATTAAAACCTCAATTAACAAATACCCTCTAACTAAATCGCAATTTTTAAACAAATTTAATATGGATCATATTACGGACTTAGAACTTAAGAGAAAATTATGCGAATTATTATGGAATTTCAGAGATGTATTTTCCACTTCCGAAGATGAAATCGGACAGATACCGATTTATGAATATTCAATTTAACAACCGGTAGTCGCGAAACAGTCATATCGTGTACCGTATAAGCACAAAGAGTGGTTGAAAAATAAAGTTCATGAACTAGAGAAAAATGATATTATACGTCCCAGTATAAGTCCGTATTCAGCACCAGTGATCTTGGTCCCAAAAAAGAATGGTGACCTGAGACGTGTAGCATCATTTTTGAGCCTACAAGTTTATAGAGCCCTTAACAAACAAGTAGTTAGTGATAAACTTCCTTTAACAAGAATAGACGAAACCCTTGATTCTATTTCAAGCAAAAACAAAATTTTTACTTCTTTTGATCTTACCCAAGGCTACCACCAAGTGAAAATAGCCGAAAAAGATGTCTATAAAACTGCATTTTCTACAACTGAATGCGGTTCCTTTGAATACTTAAGAGTACCTTTTGGACTTAAGACAAGTTCAAACGCGCTATGTAGACCCTTATTGCATCTATTAAGAGGATTAAACAATATCATTCATTTTGTTGATGATGTCATATATGTAGGAGAAAACGCTGAACAACACTTAGCAACACTAGATAAAGTGTTCGAGAAATTCAGAGAGGGCAATTTAAAATGTCGGCCTGAAAAAGTAAATTTATTTCAACCTAAAATTAAAATTTTATGAGTAGTGGTGACGCAAGGAGAGATATCCCCAGACCCAGACAAAATAAAATGTGTTGAAAACCTCAAACCCCCTAGAACTATGAAACAATTAAAAGGAATTCTAGGTTTTACTGGCTACTTTAGAAAATTCACGCGCAATTACTCCCAAATTGTGAAACCCCTCACGGAGTTAACTAAAGGGAACTCCCAAAATGTTACGTGGTCACAGGAAGCTCAAACTTTCATAGACCGTCCCAAAAAGGCACTCACTTCGGAACCAATATTATCGCTGCCTGATTTTGAAGACGGACAATTCGTGATCACAAGCGATGCTAGTTCGAAAGGCATTGGTGCTATTCTTTCGCAAATAATTCCCATAGGAAACCCTGATCCTTTACAAGGACCGCCTAATAAAAAAAAACAAACAGAAAAAGTCATATGCTATTCGAGCAGAACTTTATCAAAAGGTGAAAGTAATTATTCCGCCACAAATCTGGAATTATTATCAATAATCCACCACTTGGACAAATTTAGACACTATTTAATTGGAAGAAAATTTATACTACGTTCAGACCATAAGAGCCTGCAGTACTTGCGCACTTTTAAAAACCCCACGGGAATTCTAGGTAGATGTATTATGAAAATCCAAGGTCTAGATTACGAATTTGAATATTTAAAAGGTAAACAAAATGCGGCTTGTGACTTCTTGAGTAGATTCCCAGAAAATACTCCGTCGGATATGAAAAGTAACAAGTTTTTATTTTCTGAAACCGAGAAACCGAGGACGCCGTCGGAAGCCAAGGAGAACGAAATTAACGCTATAAATACTAAGAGTAAACATAAATGTAAGAAAAACAAAGTCAAAGACACAGTAAAAGAAAATAAGGATAACTATTTTCCTCTGTCTTTAGAAAATATAAAAAGAAATAAAAAAAGGACGAAATTTGTTTAGTACTTATTAATTATTTTGTGAATGATGGTGCGTCACCAGATAAATTCAAAACTCTTAGAAAAGAAATAGATAATTTTTACTATGATCTTGTTAAAGAAATATTATATAGAATTGTGACTGCTGAGGTAAATAGAAACCAAACTTCAATAATACCTGTATTACCCCAAAACTTAATAATACCTGCCTTTGAATATTTTTATTCAGATATAGGTGGACATTTAGGAATAACAAAAACTTTCCATAAATTAAAACAATATTTTTATGTGCCGTCGGCGTTAACAAAACTTAAAGAATATATAAGTACATGCGAAGCGTGTAACTTAAGAAAAAAACCCAAGCCTATCCTAACCCCCCAATGGGAAGAGTCCCGGTAGCGAGGTCCCCCTTCGATATTGTCCAGTTTGATTTATATGGAACCAGTGGAGGCTTACCTGTTCCAACAGGGGCCATACTTTTATTCTTTCTGTTATAGATCACTTTTCCGGATTACTTTAGCAAAAGCATTAAAGAATCAAGGCGCGTACGCCACAAGCAAGGCGTTAGCGAAACTGTTTTTAAAGTTTGGCATTCCAAACAAGGTTATAAGCGATAACGGAAGTAATTTTGTTTCTAAGGTAATAACAGATTTAATGAGTTTTCTTAACATAGAGAAATTGGTGACATTTCTTTATCACCCACAAGCTAATGGTAAAATAGAAAATAGGCATAAAATATTTTCGAATGTATTAAGTATTTATACCAAAGACAACAGAAATTATCAATTCTTACCTTATTTAACCAACATAATCAATACTGCTTATTCAGAAACAACCCAAGAAAACCATTTTTATTTATTATTTGGTCACGACTTCAGAATACCGTATCATGTTGTTGAGTCCTGACAATATTATAATAACACGGAGGATTTCAAACAAGAGTTCATAAATAGGATGAGAAGAACATATAAGATAGTTAGGCAAGAGTTGGAAAAATGTAAAATAAGCCAAGAGTTAAGAAATCAACCCAAGGTCAAGGGGAACATAGATTTTAAGATAGGAGATTGCGTCTACCTAAAAAATGAGGCAAAGGCGGAAGGCAAGAAACTTTCCAATAAATATTCTGGACCGTACAGATTAGTCAAAAAGTACGATAACGATTTTACTTTTAAAATGGTGAACCCCGATAATGGAAGACCTTACAAGGCACATATTAGCCGAATAAAAAGAGCCAAATTTCCGGAAAGATGGGTATCGCGTCCCTCTTCTACCGAGTCGTCAGACGCAGAAGACGAACCCCCTAAATCAAGATTACCCGAGTTAAAACCATTTAATTTCAAGCAAGATTATTTTGAAAATGATAGCGATGAGGAAAGCTTTGAAGAATTTTTAGCCATGAAAAACCTAGTTATTCCTAAAAGAAAATCCCTAATACAAGTAAGAATAAAACCACCGAATAGTCCAAAAAGTTCATCATCGGAGCGCAGGAGAATTAGATTATACGATATCTCCTAAAACCCAATTTTTGAACCGAATACGTTTGAACCAATACGTTTTTTGAACCAATTTTTGAACCAATACGTTTGAACCGAAGCATTACTTATATATGTACGTTGCTGTATATCTGAAAACGTAAGTCTCAATAAACCCATTACTTTTCTATTTGTGTTTGTTCTTATTATATGGCTGTATCTCACCGCAAAGTAGATAACTAGCTCAAATGTCTCCATTGGAAACGTTCCCAAGGAATCTGATTTCTAATTAACATTAAAGGTAATCCAAAAGGAGATGACCCAAGGAAGCGTGGTTACACTCCTGGATTGATGGTTAGAGAGCTTCTAACCTACTATAGTTACGTGTTTTATTTTCTCTCATAGGGAGTGGCGCGGTCATTTTTCTACCCCTCTGTTATGCTGATCCCTTTCCCCATTACAAATGGTGCAGCCTTTAGCGGCACAAGTTTATATCAACTTAGCGGCTTAAGGTAAAACCTAAGCGGTACAAATGGAACAATTCCATAGCGGCGCAGTTGGCGCGATCCTTAATAATACAGCTTAAATCCTTAATGGCACAAGTGGCAGGGTCATAAGGGGTATAGGGCCGACAAACACACAAAATTCCCCCGGTACAAGGGCAAATAGCCCTCCCACGCCTTTTTTCCCATCCCTCCCTCTAAACTAATTCTGTTTATACCTGAAGGCCCAATGAGAGTTAGAATGTTTTGGTATTAACACACACTTATTAGGCATATGCTCTCCTCCCTAACAAGGAAAGAGACAGAGAGTGTAAGGCAGTGGCGGATCCAGGGGAGGGGCGAGGGGTATGCCCTCCCCCTAACGTAGCCTAAAGTAATGTAATTTGCTTAATTAACGCAAGATTGCGTTAATTAAACTTGCTCCTAACACCGGTTTATCGGATCAACCTATTTTGCGCCCCCCTAAAAAATCCTGGACCCGCCCCTGGTGTAAGGGCACTATAAATTTTAATTTGTAATTCAATGGACCCCGTTCCAAAGTTTATGCGACCACCTCTTCCAAATAAAGTGCACCTGGAAAAATAAATAAGTATTAATTCTTTGAACCCTTATGGCTCTTTACTTAGATAACGCTATAGCATTGCTTCTGACCTAAAAAGTTGATTAAAAATTTCAGCTTCCATTTTTATGAGTCTCCGAAATTATCTGATGGGAATATGTTTGGGGGAGCATATTCCACGGCTGGGAAATTCCTGCTGGGTGGTATTTAACGCGGGGGAATTATCAGCAGGAAAAAAAGGTTCTTTGAGGGGGGAGGAATTTCCAAGGGGTGGGTTTTCCAAGTGTGAATTATTCAGGGAGGGGGCGACTAAATCCATTCGATAATATTCTAAATTTTACATCAGAAACTAACCAGAATAAAGAATCAACGGAAATGTCAGAGATACCACTTCAGGTTCCTTTAGATGATTTTGTTCGTGTCTTTTGAAGAAAGACATTTTCAAAAGACACATTAATTTCATTTGTATTACTTTCTCTGTGGCTGATCAATTATGCATAAGGTGGGGGACTTCCCCAAACACTGTCTAAGCTAAGGTTTCAGTTTTTATCTCAAGCCTTAAAAATGAATACAATGCGATAAAAGTATAAGTCAAAATAACATATATAGAATAATATATGCACATAACACGGAACAATGGATGAGTCTCCAACCTCACCCTCCCCCTCTCCTACTGTCTACACTAAAGTTTTCTTCCTTCTGCCAACTACGCCGCCCCCACCGCAAAGACTTTAATTAGATAAAGTTTTGTATGGGAAGAACACATAGTAAATCTATTATATTTATCCAATTATAAGGTTAAAATACATACTCTGTGATAGATGCAAAATTGCTTTGGCACACAAAATCCTATTTAGGTCAATTCCAAACAGTCGTGATCCCCTTGTGTCAGCAAGTGAAATGGTCAAAACACCCTTATTGGAGCTATTTTCAATCCATTCATTGTTGCCAATCGCTGTCCACAAGTTATGAAAGCTGTCAATTATTCATATATAAGGTTTTTATCAAAGAGGTAATCGTATAGACTTTGAAAAAAGCCTCATTCGATTTAAATTGAAAGTTCTAGATCCGTTTTTTAAAGTCAAGAATAATCGGAATGTAAGCACCCCCCCCCCTCCCCATCCAATAAAAACTTGAAACTTTTTGCAATCAAAAACGAACAAAAATTAATTTAAAAAAAACTCCGAAAATAAGTTTTTCAAAGAAAAGTAAAGGCTATTTTAAACTTAAGCTCATGAGATATGAATATCTGTTAAAATTCAAACTCAAAATGACCAGAAAATACTAGTAAAGAATAAATAAAACCCAAAACGAACAGAAATTAAATAAACAATCAATGCGAACAAACATACAATATATATTAATGTAAATGATTAAATAAATCTTAAAACGAGTGAAACTTAAATTGAATATGCAAATCAAGTTTGAATCGGATAAAAATAACTACAAACAAGAGATTGGGTATCGCCTCACTGCAGAAGCCTAAAACCTACTGCGTTATTAGCACTTTAATGAAAACGAATTATATTACAAATGTTTCTTCTGTACTTAATATTGAAAATAAATATTAAAATTACAGTAAAATTTTGAACTGATGAGCTTTCAGCAATTAATATCATTTTACATCAAATATTCAGTTTAATTTATTAGTTCTTTCCAAGATTGGCCAAGACATATATAGTTTCACTACAAACAAAATTTGGATACTGCTCCCTTCTTTAACTGCAAAAACCTAAAGCTTTCTGCGTCATTGGCGCTTCACTGAAAACGAATTACTCTTATATTTCAAATTTATTCTTTTCCAGTTCTTACAGCATTGAAAATGAAAATAAAATTACAGTGAAAAAAATCTTGAACTGATGGATCTTTCAACAATTAATATCATTATATATCTAATATTCAATTTGATTTTGTTTATACTTTCCATAACTGTTCAAGACTCGTATAGTTTTCAGTAAGGCGCCAATGACGCAGTAGGTTTTAGGCTTCTGCAGTGAGGCGATACCCAAACTCTTGTTTGTAGTTATTTTTATTCGATTCAAACTTAATTTGCATATTCAATTTAAGTTTCATTTGTTTTAAGATTTATTTATTCATTTACATTAATATATATTGTATGTTTGTTCGCATTGATTGTTTGTTTAATTTCTGTTCCTTTAAAGTTTCATTTATACTTTAATAGCAAACCATTTTTTTTCGTTTTAAGCTTGATTTTCATATTCAATCTAAGCATTACTCGCTTTAAGATCTATTTATTCATTTATATTATTGCTTGTTGTATGTTCTTTGCTATGATTGTTTATTTAATTTCTGTTCATTTTGGGTTTCATTTATTCTTTAATAGTATTTTCTGGTCGTTTTGAGTTTGAATTTTAACAGGTATTCATATCTCCTGAGCTTAAGTTTAAAATGGCCTTTACTTTTCTTTGAAAAACTTATTTTTCGAAGTTTTTTTTAAATTAATTCCATTAAAAACGGAACGCTTTCTGCACTGTTGCCACACTCGGAATCTCAGCAGGTATTCTTGACAGAGCAAGCTGACAATGCAGTTCTTCATATTCTTGCTACCGCGACGATAAAGAAAAACAAACAAAATCTTAAGTTCCAGTAATGAAGTTATTATACGTGTATAATTAGTCTATGGCTCATGGAAATAGACGTAAAAGAGGTAAATGGTCTTAGGTACAATACTTCCTTTCATTTTTCTAAGGATAAGAAGTGCTTTGCTGTAATTGAGTGCAAGCCTTTGATTGGCAACACCGTTTGCAAGTAAAAAATATTAAATAGTGCATTTACTACTTCTTGCTACTAATCTTACTCAAGTAAAAGAGTTTCTCCTTCAAACTTTAAAGGGGCTCTCTAGTCCTAGCCAAGGATTTTAAAGTTGAACCTATTGCAAGCATTCAACTTATGCCAAACTAGGTGAAAAAATAGTCTTCCTTAGGAATCTATTTTTTTTTAAACATTTTCCAAAAAAAAATATAGGAGAAATAAACAGCCATGTTAAAACCTAAAACGAGCGAAAAAAAGTCCTATTATAATCCAAACTTATAAGAAACAAAGGTTACTAGCAATGAATGAATGAAACCCAAAACGAACTGGAATTGAAATCAATAATCATATCAAACATGAAGATGACAAATGCTCCTATAAATGAATCCAAAAATAAATAAAAATAAAAATACAAATAACCCAGTCAAACTTAAAACGAACAGGAATTATCACAAACAAGAATATCGCTACAGCCTCCCACAAGACGGCAGTATGGCTTCTGAAACTGAATATATATCTTTTCCAACAATTCTAAATCGATTTGCCATCTGATAAATTTCCTCAAGATTGCTGTTTCGAGCCACAAAATGGCTGATAACGCCACTGTTTTGTAGCGTGAACTCTTTTGCACTTAGAAATAGCATTATAAATTTCAATTCCTTATAAATGTCAATATTCTGGGACCACTGTTTACGCACGATCCATCTGGGGAATTAATTAAAAAAACTTTTTCCACAAAACAAGTTTTTCAAAGAAAAGTAAAGAACTCCATTAAACAAAAAATGAGCAAAAATAAAGTCAAATAATCTACCAAGCGTGAAACTACCACAAATCAGCATCGATAAATAAATGAAACCCAAAACGAACAGAAATTACAATAAATAACCAAGTCAAACTAAAAAAAAGCAGAAATTAACATAAGTTGGGCGCGAAACCCCTATGCCTTCCCAAGGCCAGAACAAAATTTGCACTTTACTGAAAAAAAAATAGATTTTTTTTACCTTTATAACTTTAATAAATCAAATAATATTAACATTTTGATTACTAAATATCAGTATATGTATATTAAACTAACCATGCATATTCATTTGTATTTTTTCAGTAAAGTGCACATTTTGTTCTGGCCTTGGTAAAGCGTAGGGGTTTTGAACCCAACTTATGTTAATTTCTGCTCGTTTTGAGTTTGACTTGGTTATTTATTGTAATTCTGTTCGTTTTGGGTTCCATTTATTTATCGATGCTGATTTGTGGTAATTTCACGCTTGGTATATCATTTGATTTTAATTTGCTCATTTTTTGCTTAATGGAGTTCTTTACTTTTCTTTGAAAAACTTATTTTGTGGAAAAAGTTTTTTTGATTAATTTCTGTTCGTTTTAAGTTGACCTAGTTTTTTTCAGGGAAAAAGAAAATAACACTTTAAATGTTTTCGTTTTTTAAGACTTTATAGTTTGGCCTGTTATTTGTATGCTGGAGAAAAATTTTCAGCAATTTTTAACAACATACACCCTTTTAAAAATCTGGACACATATAGTACTGTTTAATTTAGTTTCATACCTCCTTTAGTTGACCTGAAATGGAAAACTTGATATCATACGCAAAAAAATCTGTTTACTTTCTTTGATACCTTGGATACACTTACGCTATTTTGATTTGGTTAAATTTCAAGAGCAGAAGTAGCCCCGAAAATTTCAACATAATACCCTCAGTCGTTCTTGGGAGACTGCTGAGATGCCTTATTGGGAATTAGCATTATCACAGTGCATTTTAATTTAATCTTAAGGCAACATTTAGTTTTTAAACATAATGGGCAAATGGGAGGGTGGGCGTGGGAGGGTGGCACTTTCGACTATTTAAACGGGCACTAGCCCTTTGAATTTCCAATTGAATGAGATTTTTTTGAAGTTTCTACGACAACGCCTTCTATAAAAACCTTATATGCCCCCAAGGCATAACTTAAAATCCTTGCCGTGAGGGTTGTGGGGGAGTGTTCTCCTCAAAAACATATTTGTATCTGGAAATCAACTACGCTGACCATAATGGCTATGTCAAAATTTTGATTGGCTTGTTTGGGAGAATGATGGGCGTGGAGATTTTACCTCAAAATTTTGATTGGAAGTGTCTGAGGGAATGATGGGCGTGGGGGGGGGGGCTAGGTGCCCTCCAATCATTTTCAACTATTAAAAAGAGAACTAGCCCTTTAAGATTTCCAATCGAATGAGCCTGTTTTGAAGTTTCTACGACAGCACCTTCTATAAAAACCTTATCTGCCCCCAGGGCATAACTTAAAACACTTGCTCTGAGGGTTTTTGGAGAGTGTCCTCCTTAAAAACATATTTTCTATCTGGAAATCAACTACGCTGAACAAAATGGCTATCTCAAAATTCGGATTGGATGTGTTTGTTGGAATGATGGGCGTGGGGGGGGGGGGCTAGTTGCCCTCCAATCACTTTCGACTATTAAAAAGAGCACTAGCCCTTTAAAATTTCCAATCGAATGAGCCTGTTTTGAAGTTTCTACGACAACGCCTTCTATAAAAACCTTATATGCGCCCAGGGAATAACTTAAAACCCTTGCCCTGAGGGTTGCGGGGGAGTGTCTTCCCCAAAAATATTTTCTATCTGGAAATCAACTAGCCTATGCTGAACAAAGTGGCTATCTAAAAAATTTGATTGGATGTGTCTGGGGGAATGATGGGCGTGGGGGAGCTAGGTGCCCTCCGATCATTTTCGACTATTAAAAAGAGCACTAGCCTTTTAAAATTTCCATTCGAATGAGCCTGTTTTGAAGTTTCTACGACAACGCCTTCTATAAAACCTTATCTGCCCCACGGGCATAACTTAAAACCCTTGCCCTTGCCCTGAGGGTTTTGGGAGAGTGTCCTCCTTGAAAACATATTTTCTATCTGGAAATCAACTACACTGAACAAAATGGCTATCTCAAAATTTGGATTGGATGTGTTTGAGGGAATGATGGGCGTGGGGGAGCGCTAGTTGCCCTCCAATCACTTTCAACTATTAAAAAGGGCACTAGCCCTTTGAATTTTCAATCAAATGAGCCCCTTTTGAAGTTTCTACGACAACGCTTTCTATGAAAACCTTATATGCCCCCAGGGCATATCTTAAAACCCTTGCCCTGAGGGCTGTGGGGGGAGGCGTTGTCATCCTTAAAGACCTAATTTCCAAAACTTTCAACTACGTTGAATGAAATGGCTATCTAAAAATTTTGATTGGATGTGTTTTGGGACAAGGTGGGCGTGAGAGGGGGGTTAGTGGCTCTCAAATCACTTTCGACTATTAAAAAGGGTATTAGCCCTTAGAATTTCAAATCAAATGAGCCTTTTTTCAAGTTTCTACGACAAAGATTTCAATAAAAAATCTTATATGCCCCGAGGGCATAACTTATAATCCTTGCCCTGAGGGTTGTGGGGGAGTGTACTTCTCAAAAATATATTTTCTATCTGGAAATCAACTACGCTGAACAAAATGGCCATTTCAAAATTTTTATTGGATGTGATTGGGGGAATGATGGGCGTGGGGGGGGGCTAGTTGTCCTTCAATCACTTTTGACAATTAAAAAGGACACTAGCCCTTTGAATTTCCAATAGAATGAGCTTTTTTGAAGTTTCTACGACAACGCCTTCTTTAAAAACCTTATATGTCCCCAGGGTATAACTTAAAACCCTTGCCCTGAGGACTCTGGGGGAGTGTCCTCCTCAAAAACATTTTTTCTTTGTGGAAATCAACTACGCTGAACATAATGGCCATTTCAAAATTTTTATTGGATGCTCTTTACTGTGGTTTTCAAGTATGTCAAACTTAATGATATAGCTCTCATCAAGATCCCTCTTCTGTTTGGAGGTATTTTCTCGTTTTACTAAAAGATGGGCAAATTTTTTCAGGCTCAAACTTTTGAAAAGTAATTTCAACTTAATGATCTTAAACGATCCTTTCCAAAGTCCTTTTTTTTAACATTATCGATTGTTGTTAGAACTAGTTGCTCTTTACTTACAGTTCATTACCACGAACTGTTTGATAGCATAAAAAATAAAAATACATTTACTATTTTTTATTCTTTTACTATATTTCTGTTTTACCAAAAGCCGAATATTGTGTTGAG